>PVHP010007761.1:0-55446 GCA_004024765.1 Zapus hudsonius | reverse complement strand
GAACTGCATGTGAAAATGTAAGCTGCAGAGAACATCATTGCCCCTGCCTCACTCCGCTCCAGCTCATCTGGTCAGCAAATGGACACTTTCTTCCTTTTTCTTAATGTCCAGACACAACATATAGGTTGTATTTACTGCATCTGGCACCAACTTCACGACCATGGAGTCACTGGCTTGGTGTAGGAGCCTCACTCCTCCTCCTCTGGAGATTGAAGAGCTAAGAAGATAAATTATCTGTTTCCCAATCACAAGTTATGCTAGCAGATCAATGTAAGGCTAAGAACGGGAGGTCTGAAGATTCAGTCTTTTTCATTGTCCCACAACCAGGAAGAACAAGTATTTTTACCTCATGTCCTCTCTCTGCTATCTGAGACAATGGTCTCATATTTCTAAATATAATTTCCCTGATTCTTCAAATGATTAAATCTTTTGTCATTTTTTAGGAATCCCCATATACCTATATCAATGGTCAAATCCCCTATGAGTTTCTTTCCTCCTATTTGAAGATATTTTACTGTGTATTAAGCACATTCTCTCTTTTCTTTCTTGTGTGTGTGTTCACATGTACATGAGTACGCATCTGAGGGGGTGCATATGGAGGCCATAAGTGGTTCCACTTGATTGACTGAGGCAGACTCTCCCACTTGAGCCCAGAGCTTGCTAATTCAGCTAGTCCAGCTAGTTAGCTTCTCCCTGTGGCCTCCTGGCTCTGTCTCCTAAGATCTGTGATTACAGGCAGTATTGTAGTCAGCTTTCTAGTTGCTGCGCAGAAAGAACCCAAGCAAAAGCAGCTTGTGGAGGAATGGGTTTATTTGGCTTATGGACTCAAGGGGAAACTCCATCCTGGCAGGGAAAATGATGGCATGAGCAGAGGGTGGACATCACCTCCACCACAGCACTGGAAACAGTGGCAGGAAGGTGTGCCAAATACTGTCAAGGGGAAGCTGGCTTATAACCCCCAAATCTCGCCCCCAAAAATACAGCTCCAGCGAGGTTGTAAAACCCAAACGGCCATCAGTGAGTGATCAGTCACTTGGAACACATTCATGTGTTTGTGGGGGACACCTAGATTAAACCATGGCAGGCAGTGTATCACCCCACCTCATATTTACATGGGTCTTTGGGATTGAAACTCCAGGCCTCCTGTTTATAAAACAACTGTCTCATCCAGTGGGAATCAATGCTAGATGCTGAGGTTGGAAAGTGACAGGATGATTGGTTGTTATCGGCACTTAAGCTCATGGAATGTGTCGGAAAGAGGTGCTCCAAAGTAGCTCTTTGAGAAATTCACTTGAATTTTGTGATTTTTTAAAAAACTCTTTTGTAGTTTAGGCATATGATCAAATCTTTGCCTTGGGAGTTTTAACAGGACAAGCAGCTGCTTGAAGACAAAGGCTCTTTCGATATTTTCCTGTAAGTGTAGAGGCTAGCTAGGTTTTGGTGGGGAGACAGGAGGCCAATCTGTTTGCAGATATCTCTGAACAGATCAAGCAGAGGAGTTTCCCAACCAGGAAGAGGTTGTGGTGGGAACATGGCTACTGGCCACATCCCAGGGAGAGGAAGAACCACAGGGAGTGGTTTGGTGGGTTTCTGAGGCCCATGGGAACCACCACTCTATGCTTCCAGAATCAGTCAGTGGACCCTTCCCCATCACCCCGAGGCCTAGGGAACAGCCCCGGTTCTCTCCTCAGTGACACTATACTGCTGCTCAGCTGGGAATTCTTTCTAAAGTTAGCATAATAAAGTCATGGGTTTCAAGATAGTGTTTTCAACATGCTTTGTTTTTTGCTGATCTCCCAGTTCTCCCTCTCATCTCCCTGCCTCCCTTCCTCCCCTTCTGTTTTGGGTTCCCTGTATTTCATGCCTCTCTTGTTCCTGCCCCTTCCCCTAAGATCTCTTTGTCTCACATGGTCTTCTTGCCAGTTGGATGACTGACAACCACATACACATATATAAAAATTAATATCTTACCATTCAAGCTTGAGGACCTGAGGAGGATCACCAGCATCCACATTAAAAAAAAGCTTGGTCTGTAGCATTAGCCTGTAATTCCCAGTGCTAGGGAGCTAGAGACCAGCCGATCCCAGTGTCTTACAGGCTAACTTGTCTACTGAAATAGTGAGGTCTGGGTTCAGTGAGTGAACTTGGCTCAAGAAACCAAAGTGACACAAAACACAATCTGCGTACACAAAACACAATCTGCGGTCATGAGTAGGCTGACCACACCTCCTACTGGGAGAGAACAGCAAACCAAAGGAGCACATGTATAATGGAGGAGCCTGGGCCTGGGGGAGACAATCAACAGCTTTCAAATTCGGCCACTTATTTTAATTTTTTAAATTATTTTTTAATAATTATTTTTTAATTATTTAAATTTAATTTCCACTTAGTGAGGGAGACCCCTTGTCTGGAACTTGGGATTCAGGGCGACAGGCACCAGATCCCGTACTCTTGTGCTCCCAAGACAAGTTGCACCATGGGAGCAATTTATGGGGAGGCTACTAAAAATAGAATCTAGGTAATCCAGAATTGTGTATATTTGTTAACCTACACTGATCATACTCTCCGATGGAGATTGTGTTTGTATTTTTCAGGATGCAGCGAGAGAGCTGGGGCCCATCTAACCCTACCAACCGACTGTAGGCTGATAGCTGAGATTCTGGCAAAAGAGGAGCCACCACAGTCATACCGTGGAGGATCCATATGGAACCCCACAGAGAATGTCGGGATGAACAAGGGACCCACAGCCACAGCCATTAAATCAACACAGGATAAGCCAGTGAGACAGAAACCAACGATTTTCGACACAAAGACCCCTAAGCTCATAACCTTAAAGCAGCCTTAATACTCATCCACCACGACTCAGGGAACTATGTGGAAGAGGGGGCGGAAAGATTGTGAGAGCCGTGGTGGGGGAGATTAACCAGAGGCATGGCCAGGAGAACCTGGCTGAATACTAGGCTATCCATGGTCCCCTGTCATAAGGACTGATCCAGACAACCCATGGAGGAGGTTATCCAGCAGAGTGGGGAGGGGAGGGCAGTGGGGATTTGGGGATAACAACTCATTGTTTGCCCACTAAATATTATAACTCATTATGGACAATAAAAAAAAGAAACCAAAGTGGAGAGCAACAGAAGACAGCTGATATCAACTTCTGCCCTCCACGCACAGGCACACATGCTCACCCCCACACATATGAACAGGCGCGCGCGCGCGCGCACACACACACACACACACACACACACACACACAAAGTCAAAATGTAAGCTCTGCAAGTTGGAAATATCATCAGTGTAATCTGGGAGGACACAGAAGGAAATGGCGAGCCCCAAAGCTCCCGTGTCTTCTCTCTTCAGTGAGTGCTTCCGCACGGTCTGTGGCATTGGACTCATGAATCTTTGTCCGAAGCTCTCCTTTGCTTTTCAAATGTGCCTTCACTGTCTCATCTTTGCATTTCTTTTTGAGTCTCTGAAACAATTTATTATGGGTTCTCTGGTGTACACCAAATCTTATAAACTTTTGTAGAAGGGAAATTTTTTGAAAAAATATACATGCTTAGATCATAGATTTAGATGAGAATAAACAAACTAAAATGTGGAAGATTGCTAAGTATAATTCAAGTTATTTCCCCAATGAGAATCTGGCTAGGATATTCCTAGGGGAATGTCGATGCCAGAGTGATCACGACTGTTGACATGCCTCAATTCTCCCTTCATCTACAGCCTGTCAAAGTCCTGAGGAGACACATGTTTGGTGTAGCCTCAGAATATGCTCTCACCCTGGTCATTGCACAGCACAGGCTGGAAATACCTGGATTCTTGGCTCCCACAATGAGAAATGGCCTCACTTCCACCAAAATCCTTCCAGCTAAGGTTCTTTTAAAATGGGATAATATTTGGATACTACATAAGAAGCCGTCATTACCTATTTACTGTCAGAAAATTTAGACTCATACTAAATCTACACGTACAATCTGTCTTTAGCTCTTTTGTTATCCTGGCCTCCAACTTGTATTCCTCTTGGATGCTTGGTAGCATTTTAAACACATACAGAATAAAGTTGGGCACAAAATCTTCCATCCCCTTCTCAAATGATTCCTTTCTTTAAGAATCATAGGGGAGGCCTGGAGTGATGGTTCAGAGGTTAAGGCAATTGCCTGCAAAGCCCAACAACTCTGGTTCAATTCCCCAGTACCCACATAAACCCAGATGCACAAAGTGGCGCACCC
This sequence comes from Zapus hudsonius, assembly GCA_004024765.1. NCBI lineage: Eukaryota > Metazoa > Chordata > Mammalia > Rodentia > Dipodidae > Zapus > Zapus hudsonius. Next base: position 51,215 of record PVHP010007761.1, on the reverse strand, counting down.
ATCTGGAGTTTGTTGCAGCGGCTAGAGGCCCTGGTGAGTCCATTTTCTCTATGTCTCTCTTCTCTCTATCTCCCTCTGCTTGCAAATAAATAAAAGTATTAAAAAGAAAAGAATCACGGGAGATGCTAGGCATCATGGTCCACACCTGCAATTGTAGCACTCAGAAGGTTAAGACAAGAGGATTACCATGAACTTGGTCAGTCTGGGCTACAGTCTGAGACCCTCTCTCAAAAAAACCCCTAAAAACCAAACAAAAACTTACTCTAGGGATGAGTCAAAGTGTGGCTCCCCTCCCGCTGCTCCCCTCAGGGATCTGTGACCTCCTGGAGTGGCGCCCAGGATGCTTTGATCCTTACAGGTGGCCCGGGAACTTCTCTAATAGCTCCTCTGTTTGAGTAACAAGCGTTTCTTCTATTACAAACATCTGCCAAACCTGTCTCGGTCATATTTTCAAGCTTTTTTTTTCTCTTCCCTAAAACAATATGCCTCTTTTATCACAAGGACTGCTTTCTCCATTGTTGGTTTCTACCCATCTGTCACCCTATGGTTGATGTGTCCCCAGTACAGAGTGTTGTCCCAAGGCATCTCTGCTCAGTCTATCGAGATAACACTGGGACATTAGGGAAAGTGCCTGCTGTGTTCTGTTTCCTTAGAAGCTTGGCCATACTTTTCAGAGACTGGGTTCTGTGTGCTTGCCCTGGGAGATGGAGTCAGAAATACCTGGAAAGGTACTGGCTCCTGTTCTGGCCAATTAGAGTGGACACTGACTGTGATTAACAGTTGTCCAAGGCAAACTGGCCCAAGTCCTGATCACAGAAAATGGTGACTGTTTGGACTTCCATATCTGTGACACCACTGGCCTTCCCATCCAGTTCTGCTCAGGTTATGCCACAAGTGAAGCTGACTGTCAATGACCTTCTGTCCTGGCTTGAGAGATGCTCTGCAGAGTACCTGCTGATCATGAGTGAAGTTGAATATTACCCCATCATTGGCACGTGTCATGATGGAGCCTTTCTGACCTTCTTTAGCCAAACTTCTTTTCAAACCTGATGGCTCAAAGGATTGCTTTGTACTGTGGTTATCTCCCTAAAGTGAGGCTGAGTGTCCTTACGTGGTTTCCTCTGCTGGCTCAGACAGTGCCATCTATTGTCTAGTAAGCAAGGCTATGAGGGACAAATTTAACTATGGGGACTGTCTTCCTCCACATGGACAGGTTTATCTCATTAAGACTATGATGGCTCAGTGGTTCAAGGTGCTTGTTTATAAAGCCTTCTGACCCTGGTTCAACTTCCCTGCACCCACATAAAGCCAGATGCAAAGTGGTGCATACATATGTGATCCCCAACAGTGCCTACTGCAATGGGGTTGGAGCCAGGAGAATCATAGCTCCTGGGCCAGCTGGGCCAGCTAGTCTCACCTTCATTTATAGTCTGGAAGTTTGTTAACAGCAGCAAGAGACCCTGTCTCAAAGAAGGTATAGCATAGACACATTGAAGTTATCTTCTGACATCATGGCATATGCAACCCACACGCATGCACAGAGACACAAGGTAAATTAATTAATTAATAGAAGAGGGTATTGTAACACTTCTTTGTCTTGTATTTTTGACATTTTTGATTCAATTTGTATTAATTATACGTATTTAAGGAGTATGAGGCTTAAAGTTTTATCTATATAATAAAACAGCAACTATACTCAAAGTAGCATTTCAACCTTCTCAAGTACTTATTCTTCATTCTTCAATATAAGGATTTTGTGCTGTGTAACATTGTGAGGCCCCTTTGCATTGCCCAAGCAAAAAACCAGGGAACTTCTTTGTGTCAGGGAGCTGCAGTGGCCCGTCTCTGCATTCTGCTGGGGCTTTTCTCTCTTGTGCCTGAGCAACATCTTGAGGCACTTCTCTGAGGTGCCCCACATCATCAGGGGACCCTTCTCTGAGGTGTGCCAGGAAATCCTGGCACATTTCTCCATGGTGCCTAAGCACACTCTGGGGCACTTTTCCACGATGTGCTCACACATCCTGCAGCCCTTCCTCAAGGTGCCCAGGAGTATCCTTTGGGCCCTGGTCATCCCCTATATTCCAGAACAGGGAAGCATCCTAGGGCACTTCTCAAAGGAGTGGTGGAATATACTCTATTCTTTCCCCTTGGTACCCTGGGGAATACTGGGATTTTTCTCTGTGGAGCAGGGAAACGTCCTGAGGACCTTCTGCAAAGAGCACTGAACTTTCTGGGGACCTTCTCTGAGGTGCGTGGAAAATCTTGGGGCTCTTCCCCACTTTGTCAGGAACATCGTGAGGCCCTTCTCTGTGGAGCACTGGAAACTCCTGGGGTCTTCTCTAAAGTGGGACAGAGCACCGAGGGCCCTTCTCCATTGTGAGCAGAGACATCTTGGAGCTTTCTTCAAGTTGCCCCTAAACATTCTGGGGAACAAGTCCAGGCACACTGGAATATACTGGGGCCCTGCGTCAGCCTCTTCAGCCATATCTGAGGCCCTTTTCTGCATTGTGCTCAAACTCCTGCAGCTATCTTGTATTTTATATATTGCTTTTGCTTTATGTCTTTTCTCACCATGGATCCAAAGGTGAAGAAGGAGGCCTGTGTTTCCTTGATCCTCTAACCTCTGAGAGAGAAGCTGGTTATCAGAAACCATCAGAGGCTCAGAGGAGAGAAAGCATCATTTGTTCTGGGGAAAAAAATTCTACATCATAAATTTGTCTTTAGACTTACAAGAATGCTAAACACCAAAAAAAGAAGCACAGGTCATCTCTGTACCTGATCTTGAACACGAACTAGAAGCATGTGAGTGGCCCTGCACTCTTGTCTCTAGGCAATACATCTCTGCCCTTCCTGATCAAATCAGGAGATGGTCCTTTCAACCAGGAGCTCAGGGCTGTAGCTCAGTGAATGTGGGAATGTACTCGGAGTGCCTCTAACTTATTTATTTTCTAGGTTGGGTCTCACTCATGTCTAGGCTGATCTGGAATTCACTCTGTAGTCTCAGGGTGGCCTTGAATTCATGGGATCCTCCTACCTCTGCCTCCTGCGTGCTGGGATTAAAGGTGTGCACCACCATGCCTGGCTTCCTAACTTATTCTGGCTTCCTAACTCATTTAATAACAATTCTTGCACACAAATCTAGGCTCACATATTCAGATAATGGGAGAAATATCACTATGTTCCCTAAGTCTAAATTTGATTACCTAGTTAGTCTGTATTGCCCTTATCTGGGAAGAAATCCAACATGTTTTCTAAGGGTTTCTCCAAGGTTCTGGTTCTTACATAGAAGAGGCCATCTGTGCCTGCCACCTGCCCTTTGAGGTCACTACAGTGACATCAAAGACATTGACTCTCCTTGTCTACACCTTTCCTGTATGCCTGCGAGCTTTTTGCTGGGATGAACAGAGAGAGAGAGAGAGAGAAATGGGTGTTCCAGGGCCTTCAGCCGCTGCAAAGGAACTGCAGACACATGCACCACCTTGAGCATCTGGCTTTATGTGGGTCCTGGGGAATCAAACTCGGGTCCTTCTACTTCACAGCCCTCGTTTCACTTTTCTTGAGAACACAGATGACAAAGACCCCAAAAGTGAGGGAGATGATTTACTTCCTGTTTTATTGTAGCAAGGCAATAACTCAGTGGTGGAGTTTGCTCAGCCTGCCTGAGGTCCTGGGTTCAATTTCCTATTAATACCCTCATAAAGCCAGAAGCACAAAGTGGCACATGCATCTGAAGTTCCTTTGCACTGGCAAGAGGTCCTGGAGCACCTAATCTCTTCTACCCTCCCTATCTCTCCTTTTCTTTTCCCTCTACTTGCAAATACATAATGAATAAAATCAATAAATAACATTTTAAAGGTTGATATTAGAGGTCTTATTAATTGAGGACATTGAGTTCTTATTATGAACATCATTCGGTAGTCAGTCTGTCGTCTCGTGAATTGGAGTCAACCCAACCATATCTTCGGCTCTCTGCTACCACTGAAGACATGAAGGGATACTGCAGTCTTTGCCTACATCACAAGGTGCTACGATGCACAAACCAATTCATGTGCACTCAAGCCAAGTCTTTTGGGATACCCTTCCCACCATGATCTAAAGAAGGAAAAAAGAAAATAAAAAGAAATGATGCAGAGTTAGATAAATGAAGAGACATAAGAAATAGGCTGATGGGCGGGGGGAGGCAGAAATGAAGGTAGAGAAAGGGAAGAATCTAGTCTCTGTCCTTACTACCGAACTCGACAGTGTGGTGAGGCAGTAGATCTCTATACACAACCCCAGGACATCAGTGAGGCGAGGTCCCTCTCAACCCTAGCCATGCTTGTTCTAGAAGACAGGATGGTCTGGATGGAACACCCCAAATGACAGTGGAGGAACTCATCATGTAGAGGTAAAGGACCTTACTTACCTGTGCAGAAAGGAAGGCATCTCATTTGCATAGACTTTCATCATTTTCCTGGATTTGGACAGTTGATACTGACTATGTACTATGTTAGATGGATGCAATTAATGTACCACTGATAGTCACAAAATAAAAACGCCTAATCAATCTGGAAGGACAATTCATTAAAATACTCATGTGTATTTCAGTATCACTGGTGTAGTGAATGTGAAAAAGCTGAAATCGTCACTGCTTTATGAATAAGTTGATCATCTCCCCCCATATCGACACTGCCTCTATCCAGCAAGACCACGAGTGGTGGTCTTTTCTGCCTCCCAACCAAAGTTATGAGCAATTTGTGTTTTCAACTTTGTGAATTATGGTAACAGGAAAAGGAAGATAAGGACTCTGGAGAGGCTGAAGTGACCAAACCTAGAGAGCACCTGAGCAGTGGGGAGGAAGGGGTACATTCCCTATTTTTATTTCGCGTTGTCTGTGTGTGAGGGGCAAAGGATGGTGACCCACTGACATCATTTCCAAGTCAGTTAACTGTGACCTTGACATCTACCATGAAGCATCCATATAAGTTCAAGCATATACGCTTCATTGGATAGATGACTTGCAGCTCAGCCAAATACACTAATGATTCTTGTGCAATAAACATCACTGAGCTGGACCTTCTTAACATGGTGGCCAGTGTGCACTCAGAATCACATGCCCCTCAGATAACTAAAGGAAAGGCTCCCTGCTAGAACCTGTCCAGATGAAGGTCAAAGTTCCGATGGTGGCGATTTCCAGCTCTCTGATCCGGCTATTAAAGAGACTCATGCTTTCCATTACAGATTCCTGTGACGATGCGAAGGTTTCAGAAGGACACTAGACATCCATTTGGGTTTCGATTCTAATGAATTAAAATTAATGTAAGATTAGCTTCCTAGTGACTGTAGGCATATTTCAAGAGCTTGACAGACACATGCCTGGCAAGTGCTACCATAAAGAGGCTGGCATAAAGGTGAATTGCTCTAGTTATGATTTGGTAGTTTTAAAGTTTTCTAAAAATTTATTTATTTGTTTGTTCATTTATTTGCAAGCAGAGAGAGACAGACTGAGAAACAAAGCGAGAAGGAGCACACCAGGGTCTCTAGCCATTGCAAATGAACTCCAGATGCATGTGCCACTCTGTGCATCTGGCACTGGGGACTCAAACATGGGTTGTTAGGTTTTGCAGGTGAGTACTTTAACCTCCGAGCCATCTCTCCAACCCAGTTTTCAATTTTTGTACTCTTATTGACTTGATAGTGAAAATTTCCTATGTACCAGATGCTCCAAATCACACCTAGTCTCACACATACTGCCCAATAGCAGTACTTACCTGCTCTGTCTTCTCCTGTAAACTGACTTACAGGATCCTTGGCGAACACCCAGGGAGACAAATATCAGGCAGGAAGACTTTGGTTAAAGTGAAAAGTAATAAATGGTGAAGCAAAGAGATGCTTTTTCTCTCCTTGATGCCCTTCCAAGTTACAGATCTTCCCAGTCAAGAACAACATCACATGGCAAGTCAAAGTATGTGCTACATACTATAATCTTCCTCTTTGTGCTTTTGGGTCCATAGGTAGTCTGTGTAGACATCACATAGCATGGTTTTTAGAAAGATGAACTCTTCAGGCCTCATGCTATTAGTATTTCTGTAGTTTGCACAAAGACTTTATTTGGTGAAGGGGTGGAGAGGCCTCAGATGACAGTTTCTTTTGTTTTATTGTTCTTACTATATAGGAGTCTAACTTCTCATAGTCATGGACCATGTCTTTTATGGTGTTATCTGGTAAGGTGGCAGGCAAAAGCTTGTGAATTGTGAATTTTGGTGCCAGAATGATAAGGATCCTGATGACCAGCTCTCCAGCTGAGTTCTACCAATTCCAGCCTGGGTGTGAGATCTAGAACCCACCCTCTCTTAAGAGAAATTCTCTGGGACAGATTCGAGAAGGAAGGAATCCGCATCTCCCTTTCTCAGAAGAGAACTCCGTAAGTGGGGAGCAAATGAAAAGAGGGGCATAGAAATACATGCATACTGTGTTTGGTTTGCGGGTCGTGGGTGCCTGGGAGTTAATGGGATGTCTGGGATTCAGGACCACCTCAGCGCTCCACTGTCTGATCTCTAGTGGTTGCAGTGGATATTGTCAGGTGAACTCTGTTCAGACAGACTGCCCGTAGCTACTCCAGAATGTCTGTTTAGCTCAGTCACCTTGACGATGTAACTTGTTCCAATTCCCAGTACTTCGTCACTGCTCTTCATAGGGCTTGAGGGTGGAGGCCTCCTGAGCAGAGTGGAAAATATGGTAGTAATTTTTGCCCTGTCATTTGGTCAGGATAGTTGCATATTTACACTATATTTTAGTAAGGCTTGGCTGCCACCTGGTGGAAGACAGTCTGCTGTATGTGTATTTTAGTATTAAGCTCCCGTCATTAGGTAACTAACAATGGATCAGTTGCCTTAGGCTAATTAACAACTTAAAACTGTGTTTGTGGCGAGGCATGCATGTATTTCGGATATTTGTAAATATGATTTCACACTACCACAAGAAGACTTGCACACCAGAGTCGATATCTCCTATGGTGGTTTCCAGCTCTGAGATGGAGCAAGCTTGAACCTAGCTGTTGAGAATTGTGAATTTTGGTGCCAGAATGACAGGGATCCTGATGGCTGACTCTCTGGCTGTGTCCTACCAATTCCAGCCTGTGTGTGAGATCCAGAACCCACCTTCTCTTTAGAGAGATTCTATGGGACAGATTCGAGAAGGAAGGAATCCTCCTCTCCTTTTCTCAGAAGAGAACTCTAAGCGAGAAACAAGTGAAAAGAGGGAGGTAGAAAGGTAAATTTTAATAATGTAAACCATCTGGTAGATTTTTCAGTTCTTTCCCATTATTATTGAACAGAAAAACACAAAATGAGGAAAATTATCTGTGTTGTAGGACTATCTAGGGAATAAGAGAAACATCTTGATATTGTAGAATGATTAATATGGTAATGTTCTCAATGAAATGTATTCGCTCACTTTTCTTGGGCCATGGATCCGTGGTCTGCTCGCTGTTCCATGGTGGGTTCCTGCACCCTGGGCGCTCATCTCTGCCACCACCTGTTTCCCCGAGGGTGAAGCTGGGCTCTGTGAGTTAGGTGTCTGTAGCCACCATTGTAGATGGCCAGCTAGGGACATCATGGTGCTCTATTCTCTCACAGGAGAGAAAGAACTCAGTGAAGTCTCTGGGACACATAAGCCCAAAGTGGAGGTGAGGATGGATTATCATGTAAGAGCAAGTTGAGTTTAGTGAACTGGTCTCAGTTCAGGTCTCAGTGTGGGTGAGGTGTGGTGAGGACGGAAGGAGGAGGAGGAAGGGACTGGAGACTGAATACAGTGGAGAGGCAAAACAATGATACAACCAGATTTGCATTGTAAGATCTGGCTAGAGACAGGAAGGAGGAAAACCATGAGAAAGAGGGCCAGCAAGGAGATGGTGTCTGGAGATGATGGTGGTACCAGTGTTGGCAGGGACATGCAATCAGGTGACCACAGATCTTGCTCTGGTCCTGTCACTGACTTTGTGTGATTTATTAAAGCCTTCTGATGTTCTGTGTTCTCATCTATGAGGTGGAATTAAATTACCTGGCTCCCATCTTATTTTGACATGTAAATAATATCATGTGAACATGCTTGCTAATTAGTGGATGCATCACAAACCGACTTGGGTGTGAAAAGAACGAGGAAGGGGAGTTGTCTCCCATGAGTTAGCATAACTGCCATTCTTCTAAAACATGGCAACCACAGGGTTTTACTAAAGCAAACCCAAGCTTTCCTCCTGTGAGTTGGCACAGGTGATCTGCCTGGGCAAAAGGAGGCTTACCTTGAAATACTGTCTCCCTCGGGGGAAGGATGGAGGCAGGACTGTTTCTGGCAATAAGAATGTCCATGCCCAGCGGCTGGTAGGCCACTGGAAACAGCAGGGTGGAGCTATGCCAGCTGGCATCGGCTGTACGCTGGGCTCTGTGTTTATGAAAACACAGACACATCAACATTGTAATTAACAACCCTGGAGTGTTGGTGTGTTCATACGGCAAAAACAGGTGATGGATTTGCAATGCAATTTGAACTTAAATCATTTGGGCGAGGTGATTTCATAGTTGACTAATTTAGCACACCATTTTTAAAGGGTGCTAATTAAACACTGCTTGGGGTGATCAGTTTGCTGCCAGAGCGGCAAAAAAATGGGAACGGAAGGATTTTAGTCCAGTTAGTTATTGACTAAAGTATAAGACCTGATTACCACACCAGGGAAATGTTTGAGATGGAGATATTTTCATCTGGATTTTTTTTAAGTTTAGAGGAGGGATCATTGAGATACTAGTAAGGCATAGTATTATAACTGGTGTTTTATTCATCATAAGTTATGTATACTGTCATTAGGGAAAATCATTTTAACATACTGGTCCGGGGGAACTTAATGATACAGCCATATTGCCAATGCCCCAAGTAAGAGTGCCACTGAGTGTTTCTGAGCACAAGCAAGCAGGTTGGGGAAGCCTGAGCACAGTGGGCAGAGATGAATACAAAGTAATCTAAAGAGGTTAGGGGCATTTCAGTTCAGTTTCTCCCAAGTCACTGCAGGGTTGCAAGAAGGACAATGGCTTCCTCATGGCTGCAGTCAGAAGGAAGACAAGGGAGAAGCCAGAGACCACTGTGAGACTGCAGAGTCATTCATATGAGAGATCCCAGTGCCTTGGAGCAGGGAATACAGCTGGGATGATGAGATCTAAGTACACTTTGAAGGGAGGGAGGGAGGGAGAGAGAAAGAGAGAGAGAGAGGAATTATTTGGGCATGAACATGTGAGGATGGGCTTGACATCAGAGGAGGAAGGAAAGGGAGAATGATGCACCTGGTTTTGGGGAGTTTAGATCTGAAATCCATTGGCTACATTAGTGGTAGTGCCAAGGGCCCAGTTTGGGCGATGAGTAGTACATCACATTGCAAAGATTGCAGTAAGCACAGTGACAGAGGGAAAGAACGATGCCTAGGCATTTTCTTGTATTGAAAGGCTGGAGGAAACATAAGAGGAGGAGCCGCATGTGGGACTCATTCTATTAAAGACTGAGGCCACATCGCTGGCCATTCCAATGTGGATGTCAAGCCAGGCGTTGCCAGAGTGGACTGAAGAGAGAAACAGGGCAGAGAGAACTGGGAAAGGAGCTTCATTCCCACTAAGAACATCAGTGAATTCAGGTGGTAGCTAGAGCACAAGTATGATTAATAGAAGAATGTATTTGAGATAGTAATTTTATGCTAATAAGAACAACCCTGGGAGAAACGAACCCATGTTATTGGAAACAGGTGCAGACGACGGGAGGGATGTGAGGGTGGGGGGCTGTGCATAGTGGAGGGTGCAGCTTTGGATGTGGGTTGGATAATTCACCTCTGCTCACTGGCAGGAAGGTGGGGTGTATTGGAAGCCAGGTCAGCTACTGGTGTGTGTGTGTGGGGGGGGGGAGACACGCAGACTCTGCAGAGTTCTTTCTTCATTGCTATGATTTTCTAAGTGAAGTAGGAACCTAGGTTACCACACAGACAAGAGGAGTGTGCGGGGAGGGATTTGAGAAGTAACAGCAAGAGGCAAGGGTGGCCCTTTCTCTCTAACTTGTTTCTTCATTAACTGATGTAAGCCATGCAAAGGCATTGGTGAACCCAAGTGTCTAACTCACAGCCGGTACTCAACCTTATATTGAAGAACAGTATGCCAACCTGGAATATCCCATTCAGCTCGATGCTCTGCTTTATTAAAAGTGAACTCGCTATTATAATGAAATGGAGAAGGGTTAATGTGTGTCCTGCCCGGAAGCGTGGGACTTGCATGTCACCAGGGAAACTGAATTTATCTACATTCTTTTATCTGTAATCTGTCATAGATCAAACACTTCACTAGCCACCAATCTTCCATCTAACAGATCTTAGTAACAGATGAACTATCACTAAAATTTTAATTAGGCCATTGGAATTCATGTGTATGAAATAGTTCAGATTGCACTTGATTTTGCTAAGCAGAATCAATCTAGAAGGTAGCACACACATGTAAACTTTCTCTCAAACTTCATATTGGTATAAGACGTTGATATACTAAGGGAGTCACCCAACACTGGTTTTTGTAGATTTATTTCCAGGCTAGATTGTCACAGGTGTTTGTCTAGCATTGGACTGAACTTCCAGGGAGCTTGCCATGCCCAGAGGGAACTAGTCTTTTCTTTGTTTAGACAAGGATGTTGTTGAGAGACTTTCTACAAGATGGAATATTCCTCCCATAAAGCCTATGAAAGGACTGTGCTATGTGAATTTTCTTTTGAGAGAACGGAATATGAATATTTAGAAACTTCTAGCAATCTGGGGTCTTTGCAACTCTGAATTCTTTGCAGTTCATCCACTTATCCCGTGCCCCTTGACTCATTTTTTACTTGATTTTCACAGAAAACTCAGCATGGAACTGAGTCTTTTCAGTATCAACTCAAGAGGAAGGCGAAGCCCTGTGCAAATTTACTGGTCCCTGAAACAGGTGTGAACATGGCAGCATGAGTGTGCATACATGCATGCAGAATACTCACATGCACACACAACTAGCACACGTGCAACTAGAGAAGAAGTTATGAAGATGACCTGCATATCCACTTTGAGGGCATTTTTTCCTCTTTAGCGGATATTTGTGTGTGCATACATACAAAACTCCTGCTTTCATGAACAAACGTCTATCCTGTCTGCAGTTAGCCCTAGGAACACTCAATGGTCTTCTCCATGAGTTAATCCCTGACTTTTCACGACGCTCACCGTTCAATGCCACAGGCACACAGATATCCACGCTGACCCCGTTGCTTGATTCCTTGCAATGGAATTGAATAAAACCTTGGATGAAAAGGTCAGTTTTAAAATATGCATAATAAATTCACCGATGGAAAGCGATCCCCGCAACTTTCTGCACCATTTCTCTTCATCTCATTATTCATGCAGGCGTCCCTGAATTTTAAGGAGTGAAAATAAAAGAGCAGCGTGTGGACCACTGGGGCCAAGAAACACTTTTACTGAATAGGGAATTAAGTGTAGAATGAATGGTTCTTCTCAAATTCATGACGTTCACACTGTAGAGAATATCCATGGGCCCTCAATAGTTCCTATAGCACAAAAACTGAAACATATTCTAGGAAATTCCTTCCTCTTTGTCTCACATGCATTTGGTCACAGAGGCATAGTACTAGAAATCCTGATTATTGTATAAATGATTAGCTTTTAAATTTACTAAAATTATCGGGGTGTGGACAAGGCAGGACAATTGCTCTATTGGACAAGTGAAAGGGATTCCTCAGTAAATAGAAGTCTTCATGAATTCTACAAATGTTTGCTAACTGTATTTTAAAAATTAGATCAATATATGTTTTTTGTGTAAGACAGAATGTTTTTTTTTGTTGTTCTTCTTCCTTTCATTTTTTTCTTGGCTCTATTTTTTGAGACAGGTTCTCATACATCTGAGGCTGTCCTCAAACTGCTCTATGGCTAAGGATGACTTTGAACTTCTGATCCCTCTGCCTCTACCTCCCAGGTGGTGAGAGTACAGATGATCACCACTGTACCTAGCTTATGATAGTTTTTTAAATTATTGACAATGCCCATACATATACAATCATAGTTCTTTTTAGTAACGAATTTGTCCATTCATTAGAGAACACTGAAACAAAATCACAAATAATTTTACTTTGAGTGATTCAGTTGGAGACAACATTTCTTTTTATGATCATAGAAGCCTCAAATTAATTTATTTTGAGGGAAGAAGTAGACCTAAATACAAAGAGAATCATCATGCATTCTTGTCTTAGTCTACTGGGTTCATGGCAGACTTAAGCCTCCATATCTGGAAACTGCTCCAGCTTCAAGATTTCCAACTCTGAAAATCATCATTAACTTGCTTGCTCTGTCTTTCCTGTTAAGTTCTAATGACTTAACAACTATGTGCTTCATCTTTACTATGTCCTAGGTCCTTTTCACCCAAACCAATTGTCTCCAACCTCTGTCCTTATGTGTCTTTTCTGTCCCTTATCTGCCTGGATCATACAATTTCAAAGTTCTTCGCTTACTGGGTTTCCTTCCTTGCTTGCTAAGTATTTGCCATGGGTTGGAGCCTCCATCCTGGCCTTGGCTTGTGAATGTTACCTCTCTCTTCACATAGCAGAGTGCACAGGCATGTAACCAGGTCTGTCCAAGCTTGAATTAGGACATTTTTCTTTAGAACTAGAGACCTTATTTAAGGGCAGCTTTAGCATATTGAAAGCTTGGATAGTTAAGAGATGAAGGAAGAAAAAGAGCCATGGTTTTTGGGGACAAGGAGAACAAGGGGTGCAGGGGAGGGGATGGTTGCCAGCATACAGAATATTCTGCATGTTTTTCATGAACTTTTGCTGCAGACAAGGCCTATTCCCGGAGCAGGAGACAGAGAAAGATCCAAAGTGCAGGTCCCCAAGGGGTGTGTATTACAGGAGAGGATCCATCACGTGAAACAACAAATCATGAAATTTTCCCATACAGGTGGGGCTCTGTTCAGATCTTAGAAAAATTTAATTTTATTTATGTGTGTGTGTGTGTGTGTGTGTGTGTGTGTGTGTACACGTGTCAGGGTCACTTATTATTGCAAACAAATGTTCAGCTGCCTTTCTGTAGGTGACTTGGGAATTGAACCTTGGGTCCGCAGGCCTTGAAAGTGTCTTTAACCACTGAGCCATCCCCTCAGCCTCTTACAAAATTTTATACTCATAATTTCCATGTTTATTTTCCCCCAATTAACTTCTATTTAAATATTCACAAAGTCTTTAAGTTTTTGGTTTTTTTTTTTTTTTGGTTTTTCGAGGTAGGGTCTCACTCTACTCCAGGCTGACCTGGAATTCACTATGTAGTCTCAGGGTGGCCTTGAACTCATGGCAATCCTACTACCTCTGCCTCCGGAGTGCTGGGATTAAAGGCATGTGCCACCACACCTGGCTCTCTTAAAGTTTTAAAGGTAGTTCTAAAAGAAAAGTTAAAGCAGAAATTAGAACCTTTCGCCAATTTCTTTAACTATAAAATCTCTTTTTAATCTTCGGATTAACTCAGGATTATTATCTTAAAGTTCCTGATTATCAGGGCGAAGCTACGAGTCTAGTTTGAATCTCTTCTCAACTATGAGTGATCTCAGGGCCCGGTTCATGGTTCATGTTTTTCAAGTTATTTTCAGGGATGGAATTATTTTTACTGGGTTATGTGCAAAGCCATGAGCATAGGGAACGAGTGCTTGAATCTGTTATTTACCCATTAGCTGTTGTGAATAAGAGTGATGTTTCTACAGCTGAATTCTTGGCCTACCAGCAGAGCAGTTTTGTGTACAGTGGTAAAATAACATATTAGCTCAGAGCCAGTGGAGGGCCATTGATCACATCTGCCTGGATAAGTGAGGCTCAGGCTCGGGCTCACTGGAAAAGAAAATTATGACGGACGGTAGAAATAGGCTATGTGCAAGGAAGGAAAAACTTGGCTGAATATGCCAGGAATTTTCCAGTATTTCTTCAATGACTTCCTAGGGATAGATTGACCCTGTGGCCTTAACTTTTAATCTGCCACAGGGAAACACACTTTTAATATTACATCATTATTAGTCTATCTTTAGGAAATTAATGTATGCTCCATGTAGGACTTCTATGTTCTTGCCCACACATTTGTTTTTAAAGTAACCTTATACACATTGCTCTTCCCTGAGGTGTGCTTTTCACATGAATATATTTCTGGGTGTATTTCAACTTAGGATAAAATTAAGAGAAAACTGAAGGTTAAACTGTGTGTGTGTGTGTGTGTGTGTGTGTGTGTGTGTGTGTATGTACACACATGCATGCATGTCTACAGACTAGGTGACAAGGTCAAGTATATACTTTGTGGGTCATGGACATATTTGAAAGTTACCATTCAGGTCATATTCCTTTAAAATCACAAAGCCTTGAGGTAGAGAAGAAACATTTCTCCCTCTTCACTGACTTGGTATCAGCCATTAGTCACAATCACTTTGAGTCCATGGGCAGCTTTATTTCAACAGTTCAAGCAGAGCTTTGGAAGGTATGAATGTGAGCAGGAGCAGCAAGCAAGGTTGGCTCCCCACACAGGGAAGCCTCACTCCATATGTGTGAAAGCCTGAGGTGAACTCTATGCACATGCATGTGAGCCCGAGGTGAACTGTATCCACACGCGTGTGAGCCCCAGGTGAACTCTATGCACATGTATGTGAGCCCCAGGTCAACTCTATCTACATGTGTGTGAACCCCAGGTGAGCTCTATGCACACGTGTGTGAGCCCCAGGTGAACTCTATGCACACGTGTGTGAGCCCCAGGTGAGCTCTATGCACATGCATGTGAGTCTTGGGTGAACTCCATGCGCACCTGTGTGACCCTGAGGTGTACTGGAGCACTGCATCCTCACGATCCCCCAGGCCATGGCTAGCTCTTTGCTCAGTGATTCTCAGACTAGTGCAAAGCCTAATCTCCAATCTCAATGAAAACTGCCCTGATTCCCCAAAATTAGTAAACAAAACTGTATTCCTGTCAAACCCACATCCCTGCGCCCCGGTTCCTTAAAGCACACACCTGATTTTTCTCATGTCTTAGTTCTCAAATCTCCTATATGGTAAGTAGGTACAACATATAATTATTTGTACAGGTGGAGCACTGGGCAGCCAAGAAGATGAAATGTAAACTCCCGAGCAGCTACCAGCCTTCCCAGTCTCCAGCCTGCAGAGAGCTGTAGTTGGATGGCCAGTTTATATCCTGTAAACCAACCAAGTACATAAATAATACTGAATTACAATTATATTATTCACTATTATATTGCTTCAGTTCCTCTGATCAGCGGGATTTCCTTGAGGGCGACCCTCGGTGATGTACCTGAGGTCTCACTGCTTGCAGGCTCTCACTGCTGCTGTAAATAATAAGTGATGTGTGTTTAAAGAGAAAACTTGCTCCTTCACAGTTTCAAGGAACAGGAAGTCATTAGAACACAGCATCCAACCCTTCAGCTGCTCTGCAGGAACTGGGAATGGTGGCCTGTGGTTTAAGGAATCCCTCTGCCTGTGCACCCAAGGGCTCTACACAATCCATGGATGGTGGTGGGGGGATCAGTGACCCCTTTCAAAGCTCTAGGGCATTAGGGGTTCATTCCAATGTTTCCTAAGATACACACAGATGCACACACACACACACACACACATCACAATAATACTGGTGAGACTGTCAGGATAAATGGGACATGTGTTCTTTTGGAATAATTTTTTTTAATGAGGGACATGTTTCTATTTTATGAAAAATTGGTAGTCTTAAAAAACCAGAAGGTGAACACATGGCTTAACCCTAATACCAGAGAAGCAGCGTCACAGCGATCCAGGAATGTGCTGAGCACCCCCACTTTAGCCAATGTTTTTCCTAATTCCCTTGGTAGCATGCATTGTTTGGGGAGAGCGGGTCTTGGCCAAGGCTTCCTGCTGAAGTTCTGTGCTCAACAGGTCAGTAGGTGAAGAAGCCCATCTTGGCATCCCAGCATTCCTCTCTGCTTCCCGTAGAAGGCTTGCATGGATGCTATGGGCTGGGCATTTGTGCTTTGGGGAGACAGAAGGACCCACTTTTACCTACAGCACTAATGAGGATCTGCAACCCTCTGATGACTTCTTACCCCTAGAGTTCTTCCTCTACCAATTTTATTCATTTTTTCCATTTTGGCAATTATTTATGTCTATACTGGCTCTCTTTCTCCAGAAAACAAACATCCATGATGCAAGCTACCTTTATTTTAACCTTTTCCAAGTCCTATAAGTAGGTTCGATATATATTTGTATAGGTGGAACACTAGAGGTCCAAAAAGATGAAATGTAAATTCTTAGTCCATGTGATCAAGAGAAAGTTCCCTGGGGAGAGGAAAGGAAGTATTCACAGTACTGTATTGCTCTCTGAAATAAGTAGAAAGATTTTAATTCATAATTTTTATTGCAAATTACATATTTATTAATCATCCCTTGAGTAAATATTTCTAATTCCAGAACACTTATTATGAGATTAGACATAATGAAATACAAAGAACAAAATGGATTATTTTCTTAGAAATCGACCACAGACATGCACATTGATAACCGTGTTTACTTGACATCTGGATTTCAGTATCACATGTTTGCATAAAATAATTCAAATGATTTGTCATAATTAACCACTCAGAATCCCAGGATAGTTCAGCTGATCCCTTTTCATTCTCTATTTACAATCTAAGCCTCAGGCTTGTTGAGCACCAAGAAGACAATCATTGGTCATAGTCATTGCACACAAGTACACGCTGAGTAAGTTTTCCATAAGTCACGGTTTGTTTGGCCAGATGTGACGTAACAAATGTCACAGGCAGGGTGGGGAGAAGACAGGCAGAGGGTGTCATACAAGAAGCGTGGCTACAATCTGATGCAGCAGATTGCTTATTTATGCCGGCCAATCCAGCATTTAGCATTTGCGTATATGGTTTCTTCTCCCACTCAGTGCAACCTCTTCCACAGCCAAGGGAAGGGATTCAGGGAGCCAGGCACACTGCTAGTCAGGAATAAAAAAAACAGGTTTCAGGCCTTGGCGCCACAGGGATGATGTTCATTTATCCGCATAGACAGTCTCATTTTCTGGTGATATGAATGAATTTATGGTTGGTGAACCAATTTTTTTTCCAGTTTGAAGAATGCCAATAGCAACTGAATTTTTTATGTTTAAGAGTCCCCTGCATAAACCCTGCAGGTCTGTATCATAGAGATGAGAAGATATGCCACACTTCCAAAGCTTAGCACAATTTCTTTTGAGATGGGGTCAAGGTGTAAGTAGGAAATCATCAATATTTATCTTTCATCACCAACCTGTTTTCAAATCTAGCAATTAGATCAATGATTCTTGATTAATTTTTTTTTTCGAGGCAGGGTCTCACTCTAGCCTAGGCTGACCTGGGATTCACTATGTAGTCTCAGGGTAGCCTCGAACTCACAGTGATCCTCCTACCTCTGCCTCCTGAGCACTGCTGGGATTAAAGGTGTGAGCTACTATACTCGGCTTTGATTGATTTTTAAAGGACAACTTCAAAGAGATAAGGCCAGAGTGACATGGTACAGAGCTACTACAGCACTCTGGAAGACTCTGGAAGACAATAGATACCACACAGAGGAACCAAGACCAGAAGAGACTCAGAGGTAGACAGCCTGTTGCCAGCATTTGAGGACATGTCAGATGCCTAGGCAACCTCAAGGAAGAATTTTTACTGCTTCAACATTAAAAACATTTTTTTAAAGATAGATGGAATGGTTAAATAAAAATGATCAGTATTAGTTTCACAACAGAATGATTTACATTAGTGATAGAGCTTATTTATTTCTCTTTAATATTTTAATAATGATTTAATATCTTAATAATAATACATTTTCCTTTATTGGAAAATTGAGATGTCATTTCTAGCATTACCTGGAATAATTGAACATCTTTATGGTTTTTTTTGTAGTGCTGGGCATCAAACCCCAGGCCTTGAACCTATGAGGCAAGTGCTCTTCCACTGAGTTATACCCCAACACCCAACTTCTTTAAAAATTACAGACTTTCCATGGAGAAGTTTCAATTTTTTGCAAACACAGGTGAATTGGTTATGCTGAGCAATCAATCACTGGCCGAGAAGGTAAGGCTGAGGCACATCAATGGATGTCAGTCTGTAGGCTAGCTTTTGATGGCCATGGTCCAGAGGAGAGGATGGTCGGTTTCAACAGTCACAACCCCAGACCCATCATAGGTGTTAGAAGTACTGACCAGAGTCCCGAAGCCAAGCACATCATTGGCTGTAAGAGAAACAAACCAACATAGCTTAGTGAGAGGAACCTTTCTCCATGTAGACAAACTTTGTTAATAGCTACAAAAAGTCAGGTGAGCACATTAAAGAAAATATTTATTTATTTGCAAGCAGAAAGAGAATCAATGAATATGAATGGGTGAGTCAGGGCCTCCAGCTGCTGTAAATGAACTGATGAATGTGCCACTTTGTGCATCTGGCTTTACAGGGTACTAGGGAATTGAACCTGGGTCATTAGGGTTTCCAGGAAAGTGCCTTAACCACTGAGCCATCTCTCCAGCCTGAGCACATTTTTTTTGTTAGAAGATACATAAAATCAGGATAGGTGAAATACATAGTATATGGTTTTAAAAATGAAAATTTCTGCAACTTCCTATACCCATTCTTCTAGAATTGGTTATTGGGTCATTTGCCATTATAGGCTACATACCATAATTAAAACTAAATTTCACTAGACTTTTTTCTATTTCTATACTAATCTCAAAATCCATATTTTTAACATGCCAT
Source organism: Zapus hudsonius (assembly GCA_004024765.1). Classification (NCBI taxonomy): domain Eukaryota; kingdom Metazoa; phylum Chordata; class Mammalia; order Rodentia; family Dipodidae; genus Zapus; species Zapus hudsonius. Next base: position 32,391 of record PVHP010007761.1, on the reverse strand, counting down.
TTACTTCCTTGCTAGCTTGGGTACAGTTTTCTTTCTTGATGATAAAGAAGTAACATTTTACAAAATTTACTAAATTAAATCCCATCAGACACAGTGTAAATACTAGGGAACAAAAACCTAATTACCTAAATAAGAATGGACTTTTGGTTGTTAGTTTGCTGTGATATGTGTGCATGTATGTATGTATGGGGACAAGTGTGTGAACGGATGTGTGTGCATGAGTGTGCATGCATGTGAAGGCCAGAGGATCTCTGCAACGCTGTCTTCCTCTTGTGGAGTCGGGATCTCTTATTGGTCTAAAGCACACAGTGAGGCTAAGCTGACAGCCAGTAAGCCTAAGGAATCTTCTCGTGTCCACCTCCATGCTGGGATTGCAGGAGCACCACCACACCCAGCAGTTTTTGTGGGTGCTGCAGGCTGAGCTCAGGTCCTCATGTCTGTACAGCAAGCACTGCACTGAACCATCTCCCCAGCCCATTGGTCATTATTTTTGTCTAATCAAGAAAAGCCATAGTGAATACAGCCTATGTTCTAGGAAGTTAATAGGAATTCAAAGGTCAGAGCAAAACTTTCCAATGTGTGATATTATGCAAGTCACGGACTCAGCTGTGAGATGAGGGCAAGAAATGAGATGATCCTTCAAGCTACTTAATTATCAAAATGAAAGGCTTAAAGGTTGAGTTACACAATTAGAGTCTGTATAGTCATAAATTTCATTGGTATACACATGCAAATATGTATTTTATTTTCTAACAAGTTGGTACCTTAGCACAGGTAGGTGACGTCTCTCTTCTTTGCTTACCCAAGGATACTTCACTAATGTTATCTAAAACTTTTCAGTAATCTACAAACATCCTTTGATGTTTTGAGGATTTTCTTTTGTAAAAGACACTGCTTCAAAATCTATGAAGTTACAAGCTTGATGGAAAACAGTTCTGCTGAGACCCTCCCTTCCCACTAGAGGGAGCCCGCTGCCTTGCTGAGGACACCTGAAAAGGCAATTTACAAACATAAGCCACATTACTTGACAATGTATAATCAGCATTACCAGCTCATCTGATTTTTCACTAAAATTCAAGTTATCTGCTTTTAGTAGTTGTCAGTGTCTTTACACAAGGTTATTAAGCAGATCTACCCAGGAATGCAGAGTGAAATTTCTGTGGACATTACGATACCTGTAATTCAGTGTAAGAAGCTCGTGGAGCTTTGTGAAATGCAATTTCTAGATGATGGTGATGTACACATTAACATGTAGATCCAGGGGCTATCACATAGATGTGGACAGCAGACAGGGTGGTGAGTGTGGATTCATAACAGTCAATGTGAAAACACTGTGGGAAGCAGAAGCCATGACCTGCAGGTCAATGATCTTGCCTGAGGTCAGTGTGTCCCCAAGTAGCTTCCTGACCTACCCCAGACCTAAAGGTTTAAAGATTTCCCAATTCTAAAGTTGGAGGCAGTTGGAACATTTCATACCATCTGTGGTGGTTTGAGTTAAATGCTCCCCCCCCCCCCGTAATTCATGTTTTGATTGCTTGGTCACGGGGTGGTGGCAATTTGAGAGTTGGAGCTTTGCTGGAGGAGGTGTGTTGTCGGAGGCAGGCTTGGGGTGTTACAGCCAGCTTCTCTTGCCCGAGTTTTTGGCTCACTCTTTGGCTGCTGTTTCCACTTGCTTGGCAGAGGTGATGTCCAGCCTCTGCTCATGCCACACTGTCCCCTGCCATCATGAAGCTTCCCCTTGATTCTGTAAGCCACAATAAAAACTTTTCCTTCCATCAGCTGCTTTTGGTTGGTTGCTTTGTCCCAGCAAGAAGGTGACCACAAGCTCTGGAAACATAGTAGATGACAACCCTGGCTTTAGCTTGGCTCAAAGGATCATGACATGATACTGTTCCTCTTCTATACTTGTGTATTGATTCTTTTCTTATTCTCTGAAGGCACACTAAGGATTCTGGCTTCAGGGGGAGACACCCACATTCCGTGTGCTGGCTTAGACCCTGCTGCCTCCTGTTTACTTTTGTCGTGGGAAAGAATGGAAATGGCTACATTCATGTCATAAGGAGATGTCATCTTTCATTGCAGGAAATATTTTAGTTGAGCAAGGCAACTATTGGCATTCTTATAAGTTGTGTTTATAATGTTTAATGTTCCAACAAGACCTGCTACTTACAGTTACAACTAAGAACAACAAATGTATTTGATAATCTCCAGATTTACAGAAAAGAAAGTACAAACAGAAAACGAAGAAGAATAAGCTGGGATACAAAACAAGAAACTTTAAATTTGCTTTGTTTCTCTAAGGCACAGACTCATGTGATTGAATGCAACATTAAAGTTTTCCTTAGTAAAATAAAAATACTGGAGGGAGATATTTGGAATGAGGATTGGACTTGCCTCATTACAAATTTCTGAGGCTCAATCTTTTTATTTATTTATTTTTTTAAATTTATTGTCCATAATGAGTTACAACATTTAGTGGGCAAACAATGAGTTATTATCCCCAATTTCCCGCTGCCTTCCCCTCCCCCCTCAACTGGATAACCTCCTCCATGGGTCATCTGGATCAGTCCTTGTGACAGGGGACCATGGATAGATAGCCTAGTATTCAGCCAGGTTCTCCTGGCCATGCCTCTAGATAATCTCCCCCACCACGGCTCTCACAATCTTTCCGCCCCTCTGAGGCTCAATCTTGAAGCACAGGTAGAGCAGAGCAGCCATCATCTGAAATACTTGGGACTAGAAAGGTTTCAGGTTTCAGAATGTGGAATATTTAAATATATAAAACACACTGTCTTGAGGGTAGACCCCAAGTCACTCATGTTCCATACCCAGCATACGGCATATAGATCGTACATATACACATATGTACATATACACATGGGCTGACTGTACTTCTAACGTGCCTGCATGCTTGTGACCAAGGTAAGGTACGAGACTGCACATGTGTGTCAGTGTGCACACAATAAATTCTGGATTATGGAGCATTTCAGATTTCTGGATTAGGGATACTTCTGTTGCACATGGACTTGGGAGAGAGAGAGAAAGGCACAGAGAGAGAAGGAAGGCAGGGGAAATGGGGGGAGAATGAGAGAGAGAGAGAGACAGAGAAAGAGAGAAAGAGACTATTCTTACTCAACCTGTTTGGAACATTAGTTAGGTGCACTACAGACAATTTATACTCAGCCCCATCATTTGTCCTTCTGGTTGACTGAGTCCAGCTAACCAAAGCCTCTGTGGGCAACGAATCATTCGGTTTAGGTTCTGCTTTTAAGAAAAGACAAATCCTTGTGAGATGAGAAGTAGCCATGATGCATGACAAACCTCACAATCTGCTGGTTCCCAGTCTGGATGGAAATGCCATTTCTTCTATTCTCCTCAAGCCCCTGTCATCAACTGTGTTGAGGGCAGGCAGCTTTGCAATTATGACAATCATGATAACAGTCAGAGAGGATGGTGTCAGTAATCAGCATGTAGAGATTATTTCTTATGATTTCATAAAGTACACAGTACAAAGACTTAACTTTTACTTACACTGTTGACAATGCTGCACACGATCTAGAATTTATCTGAAGTGTGTGTGTCGACTGTGTACAAACGTGATGCCATTTTATAGAAGGACATGAGCATTTGCACTGTCTGGTATTCACAGAGAGTCCAGGGACCAATCAATCAAATATAGACATAGAGGGAGGATAGCATTTATTGAGGTTTGACTACAGCTGACATCAGGGATCAAAGATGGCTGCTTCATGGCTCTTGTGTTATAATAAAAGAGAAATCAGATCTAAAGACAGGACAGAAGGCGGAGGACTAAGAAGGATGGAGGTGCCTTTTGGAAGTCAAAATGGGTTGTACAGTCACAAAGCAGGAGAGACTTTTGGTGATGGGGGCCATGATCTAGGCACTCCTAGAGGCAGTTCCAAGTTTGGGTCTGGCTTCCCATGTAAATGGAGATTGAAACTGGTTCTTTTGTAAAAAGAAATAAGTAAAATTCCAAAACGAAGCAATGTAAACATGTCTAAAATCAATTCAGTGGAGGGAGCAAAACTAGCTTTGCCTGGGCAATGCTGTGGAGAGGAGTCACTAAGACAGCTTTGTTCTTATCCCCTGCGTACCTGAGTCCTTAGACAGCACGCAGTGCCCAGGGTGCTGCTGCAAGGTGCGTGTACGGAAGATGGAACTCAGGGAGGGTGAATCCCAGGCCAGGATAATGTTAGGAGCTGCTTGGCATTGACATGGTTCTAAAGCTATTAAGGTCATTTTTTGAGAAGATCTAGAAAACAGGCTGGTGTTTGCTGGGTATAGCGCTTGTCAGCAGCCCACCAAGGAGCGCCCACCCTTCAGGTCTGCAGGAACACTGTGCATCGTACAGAGGAAGACTTCGTGAGTCCAGTATGAGGAATCCCAGGAGTCTGAGGTTCCATGTTTGGAGTTCGCTTAGACATGCTGGGTATCTTCCCTGTTTAAGACATACAGATACTGCTGTTATCCACAACCCACATGCACTCCCACGGTTCTCAGCCTATTTGGAAAAATGCTATATATAGAGAAGAGATGGCAAGGGGCTGGAGAGGTGGCTCAGTGACCAAGGTGCTTGCCTGCAAAACCTAAGGACCTGGGTTTGATTCCCTAGTACCCACAGAAAGCCAGCTGCATAAAGAGAAGAGATGGCTCATTTCTCATTAGCAAAATAGTCAAAATATTCCATCTTTAGCTTTAGTTTACTTGGCTTGATCTTTACACTATTATTATTTTTTGACCTACAGATTCTAAGAAATGCCTTTTATATACATACTTGAAGCAAATATTCAATTTTAAAAGAATGATCTTAAAATAAAGATAATTTATAATAAATATTTAAATTATCTTAAAATTATCTTAAAAGAAAGATAATTTATAATAAAGATAATGTTAATAGTGGTCCTTACCATGAGTTCTGGTAAGGAGCACTATTAACATTATTCCTAGTAACATAGCTGTTTTACTTATGAATTTTAGCACTTACTTCATAAGGACAGAAACTCAAGAGAATCCTAGGGTGTAGCTAGCAAGTGCATGATTCATATCTTTCTGTGCTTATAGTGGAATCCTTCAAGTTTGAGACCATTTATAAAAGTCAGAAGCACTTTCAATTACCTACATTGGCACTGTCGAGAAGAAATATGAGATCCATATGTCTAATGACATTTTCTAGTAGATTATCATTTTAACATGTCATCAACATAAAAATTAAAGATATATTTTATATGCCTTTTTCAAACAAAATCTTTTGAAACCATTAATGGATATGGCACTTTTTACATTGGCGCATATTCCCAGTTTCGACAAGTACCACTGTGAGCGCTCAGCAGTCAGGCGTAGCTCGTAGGTGCTGTACTGATTGGACAACTCTGTTCCAGGTTGTTGGAAGAGGAACTATGAGGATAAGAAGCTATGAATCAGGTAGCCATCTGTTTTGCCAAGGGAACGTTATCTTCTGGTTTGGTTATACAGATAGAGACCATCATTTCCTCCAGCTGTGCCACCACACACGTCAGATTAGAAAGGGCATGCAGAAGTCATTTCAAAGGTCTGAGATTTATGATATGAACGGGTCAGTGAACGCTTGGATGCTAAACATATGCTTGGTAGCAAGGAAGACTGGGTCCACTGCCCTTGGAGCAGAGAAATAACTAGCAGGAAGCTGTAAGAAAAAAAAAAAAAAGAAAATGTAAAGCCTTAAAAAAAAACTAAAAACTATCAAGAGAATCTATCCTATGTTCTCTAAGGCCTATAAAAAGCAGATTTGAGCCTGCATTTAGAGCAGCAGACACTCTAATGACTCCTTCCTCTAAATCACTGTCTCTCCTTCCCAATCCTGGGAGCCCACAGTCCATTACATCATTGCCCTGTGAAGGAAGAACTACCAGGCCCTGGTTGCCAATTAGGTTATCAGTCAAATCAAACTAAGGGAAATAGCCCCTCGCCTCACTCACACATCTTGGCATGGAAGTGAAGGCCTCTTATTATCTGCTGATTCTTACCTACTGCGTATCACGCACACTATGCAACTTGCTATTCCTTCAGGGAAATTTACCTTTCTCTCATGTGTGCCCTCCAGGAAAAAGTCTAGTCTATCCTCTGCAAGTTGGATTCATGTAGTTGGAATTAAAATAACATTTTCTAGTCGGGTTCATTCTGAGTTTTTACTTGCCAGAGACTGAATTAGTAATTCTTAATTTTTTTCCACTTACAAATGACTTGGTTCTTTCCCTAAAACATACATTGCATTATGAACTATTTAAAATCCTGGTCTTGGGCATCTATAGTATGGTATAAATCTGAAGCATTTGCTCCAAGAAAGCAAGAAAATAACCTAAAATTGATTTAGACAAGAACAGAAGAGCTAGGATGAATGAGGAGTGATCTGAGATAGAATAGAATAGAGGGAGAAACACATTACAATATACGGAATAACACAAAAATTCCCAAAGGCAGAAGAGAGAGGAAAACCTCTTCACACAAGAACATCAACTCCTAAGTCAGGAATGACAGAAAGTCACTATTTTGCAGCCCCCGTGTAATAAGTGGGTCAGGCCAGAAGCTAAATCACTAGCTAAAATGACGCAGGGGAGCAGGATATTCACACGGTATCTCAGGGCTGCTCCCCATGTACCTTTTCATTTCAAAAGAATAAAAAGAAATGTTAGCCAAATGATGAAACAGCACAGGTAACAATGTGCTGTGATGGACAGTTGCGGTGTGCTACCTGGGATGATGTTACTGGGGGTGAATGCAACTTCACCTCTGTAGTAACTGTTGCCAAACAATGCTTGACCTGAATCTAATAATGGTGAAACTATCAGACAAATACAGAATGTGGGGTAGTGGACAAATTAATTAGGTATCTAGTCCTCAAAACTTGTTGATGCCATTAAAGACCAAGACAGTAGAAGGATCTTTCTGCTTAAATGGGACTAGAGACAATGCATGTTTTTTTTTTTAAATTTTAGTAAATCTTATTTTTCAAAAACTTATAAACAACATTATTAAGACACTTGGGGGAAACATGAGTACGGACAGAATACCATCATCCATCAATGGATGGATCTTTTGGGAGAGGATAATGAAACTAGAGTTATGTAGAAAAATGCTCTAGTTTTCAGGAGAAGGCTGGAGAAAACGTTAGAAAGTTATAAAGGAAAGTGATTTTTAAAAAATATTTCTATTTCCTCATGAGCTGAGGTAATACTGTTACTAAGAAACTCTCACTGGTTTGCAGTGTAACAAAAAGAATCTAATCCGAAGAAGGCATGTATCAAATGGAGAGAGAAGTTGTGTACCCTGTGATATATCTGCTTGGTGGAGGAGCATGACAGCCCGGGACATGGTGACAAGTCCTTCCTTGTTGGTGTAATAAAGCTGGTCAGGGACCTGACCGCCTTTGCTGCTCCTTTGTGCAGGAGAAACTGGAAATTAAGGTGCGTTCTCTGCCAGCAGTCCTATGCCCAGGAAAATGAAGAGTAATGCTTACTGCTATGTAGGCTTCTCTGCTGGTCTTTCTCTCCCCAAGTCTCACCAGCTGGAGACTTCCCAAAGTGAGCACTTTCCCTTTCTCTAGCCCAACAGCAAATCCTTTCTTGAACTCAAAGGTCTAAGAAGAGGTTTTAGGATGTCATCTGAAAGGGGCTGGACTTATCTCTGTCAGGAGTCACATATTCTCTTTGCATTTGGATTAGGGCTGGAAGTCATCAATGGGCTTCTGATATTCCATTATTCTTCTGTCTCTGTATTTTCTCTACTACAACTCAGTGGAGTGGGAAAATGCTGTCAGTTGGTAATACTGTCAGTGATCACTACTTTCAAATGTTTAGGTTTTCCTAAAATGAGAAAAACACATTTTTTTGTTGTTAAAAAGAATTCCCCACTGTGTTCTGTCATTAGTTCATTTTTCTCAGAGCTGGCTCCCTCTTGCAGTTAAGAGACCATCAGCACTTCTTGAACAAAAAAAGAAAAAAACAGGGCTGGAGAGATGGCTCAGCGGTTAAGGTACTTGCCTCCAGTGCCTAAGGCCCCGGGTTCAATTCCCCAGGACCCACATAAGCCAGACCCACAAGGTGGTGGCCCTGGTGTGTTCTCAGTCTCTCTCTCTCTCTCTCTCTCTCTCTCTTTCTCTGCTTGAAAATGAATAAATAAAATATTAAAAAAAGAAATACTGCTTCTTTAAAAAAAAAAAAAAGAAAAACATATTGGGCTTAGGAGACAAAAAGGGCAACCGGCATCTACAAAATGCCATCTGTTTGCATTAATTACATGTGACAAAAATGACTGATCTGTGTAGAAGTGCCTGAAAATCTTCAGTGTGAAAAGCAAGTGAGATTTAAAGAATGTGGTAAGAAGGCACCGATACACTGCTGTCCACACTGGGGATCTGCCAGACATGTGCACACCGGCATGAGAATTATGACAGCATATGGCACACAGGACTGACCTGTACCCAGGGCTCATCCCAGAGTGCCTGGCTAGAGATTGGGGGTGCCGCCCTGGAAAACAGAGATCTGACCTTTCCATTCTAATATTCTCTGGCTTTTGCTTCAACATCCTCAGGTGACCTCAATGTCCATTTGGAAAATGTCAATAATATCTGCCCCCAGTTATTTCTCACATTGCCAAGGTGAAGACGAATGAATTAATGTCTGGTAAGGGCTTTGACTTCTCCAGGAAAATGCTGGAAATTGTATTATTATCACCATTTCATCTGCACCAAGGAAGCTCTGAAGTGGCATTTGCTTCTATCCTTCAAATGTCAACAGAGATTATTATAAGTATATCAAACAAATGCAAATGACACACAGACGTGAAGAAAGGGTAGAATAGCAAAGGAGCACAGGATAATTGCTCCACATCAATCTGCAGGTGACACCTCCCCAAATAAGCTAAGCAGACATAATCCATACTCTTTGAGAATCTAATCGTCAAGCCAGACAACCCCAAGCAGACAGGCAAATGGAAAATAAGAAGAGGCATATATATCTTGGGAGGGATGAGTGACAGAGACCTGTTACGGGATGTGTAGCCCTTCCCTCAGATCTGACAGGGAAGGAAGGAAGGAAGGGAGGACAGGTGAAGTGAGTGCAGTTGTTGGCTCTCTCACCAAAATCAACTGTTCTGTAGAACATTACTTATTTGACCAAGTTTGGGTATAACCAATCTACTACCTGGCTATAAGGTAAACCTGTATATACCTCATGAACATGATGACTTGTGTCTGTAACAGAAAAGCTAAAGAGGGAGAAAGCACCTCTTCATCTTATTACTAACCTTCAGGCTTGAACTGGCCACATTATGTGATGGTAGTATCTGAATTAAGTTGTCATGTGGGGCACCAGCAAGAAATGATGAAAATTTGGAAGCTAGGAAAATTAGTGACCCATTTTGGTTAAGAATCAGAAGTAACTGGAAATCTGAAAGAAGGCCTGCATCAAACTTAAGTTCCAACTCATGAAATTATCAAAATACAAATGAATCAAGTTTTCATATACTTTATGATGGTGGATGAGGCTGTCCATTGTACTATTTCTTTCTTTGGATTCTCAGGCATGGTTTGGCAGCGTAAGAACTCTGTATCATTAACAAGTTCAATAAAAAATAAATACATGAAAAAAAGAATCAGAAGTAATAAAAAGTCTCTACAGAAATAAAGTCAGGAGGCTGTAAAGGAGGCAGAGGCTTTAGTAAGTCTATTTCACACATCACCGTTGCTGCCTTTCCATGCCGCATCAGAAAGATGCTTTCTCCCATGGTGGGGGGCATACGCAGAGGCATTGCTCCCCACCCAATGAATGACTGCTGAAATCCCAACCTAGGAGAGCCCTCTGGGGAATAGGGGCAGGGAGGAGGGAAATGGTGGTACCAACACATGACTTGTTCATACCAAGTTTCGACTTAATTAAAAAAAAAGAAAACTGCTTTCTCACAGCGAGGTTTCTTAACATTTTTCAATGTCAACATTAGGAATGCATGCTTTCTAAGTTTGACGACATATCCCCTGAAATTGGAGACTGAGCAGCAGGGAAAACTGATACTTCAAACTGAATCTTGATCACAAGTGGGTAAATGTGCTCATGCAGATATATTTAATTTTTATATTATTTTTCATAGTGAGTAAAAACAAAAGTAGAATAACATGGATTTTCCTGTAAACCATGGAAAGAAGAAACTTACTTCCTTTGGTCAAAAGAGCAGAATTACTTTGGATAATTTCTGAATACAAGGCACTCATGTTTTAGGTTAAGATGAGGGTGTTATGAAAAGTCGTCATTTATGTGTTTACATGATCCCCATAATTAAACCCTTAAACATGTCAGTGTGGCAGAAACAAGAACAATCTTCCCACTTCCACTTTTCAAGAAACACTGGAGAAAAGCCCCATGCATACATGGAGAGATCTTGGAAGTAAAGCATCAGCTCTGAGAAGTGAATTTTCTGCTCATGACTGGGAAGGGACTCTGCTCTTGAGTTTACAAAAGCCCTGGAAATGGAAGCTTTTCCATGCGACTCACTCTGAGATCCAGAGTCAACCTCTTGCCAAGAATACTCACTTCTCCCACAAAACTGCCTTCCTCTGACTGTACTCTACACCCCCCCATTCCCATCATGGGCTCTATCCCCCACAGCACCTTAAAGTGTCTTAAATTCCTTATAGAAAAAAGCACCTGTCAGAGCTACTGCCCTTCCTCCTTCACCATCCATCCCAACTCATGGTCATCAATGGGACTTTAATGGCAGATGCTCCTGTGGATACCTCAGTCCGAAAGAAACTGAGCCTCTTGAAGATGGAATCCTCATCGGTGGTCACAGAAGCTTTTCTGTCTTGTCAGAAACTCTTACAAGCACAGAAATAGGTTAGATAATTCCAGCAAGGTCCATCAAGTAAAGACTGTTTATACAGCAGGATTTCATTTCATGAGAGTCTGACCACTGCCTTAGGAAAAACAGGATTTGATTTAAGCTTAAATATTTTAATATTAATAGATTTGATTTGTTATATGTAATAAAACAGTCTCTCAGACTTTGTCCGTAAACCTAGAAATATATATGCTTGTTCCTGATATATTTCATTATGATCTATTTTCATTTTTAATTTCTCCTTACTGACATAGACTTCATATTCATATATGAATATTCTAATGAGTCTGAAAGTATTAGCCATTCTTAAAAATAAGCTACTTTAATTCACAATGAATATATTTCCCCTTCTGCTTTAGTTATAATCAATCATTTTTAATTCCTACCATGGACCTTTTCCTAATGACAGCCTGAACTTCTCTTGTTTTGATGAACTTTTTTTTGTATTAACTACTTATATGCAAAGCTACATAGTATACCAGCCAAGCTTAAAATTATCCACTTGGCATTTTGCCATATCACTGTGAGATGGTAGCATGTATTATATTATCCTGTACTCACATCTTCACAAGTCCTTTTCTTCCAAGTAGATTATATTTCTATCCTGTGGGTAGAAATGTGTCTGTTCTCACTCTTATTATAGAACATATGGTCAGGAAACCTTATCTGTGATCCAGCTTTATGTTAACACACACAGAAAGGAAGTGGTTCTTACTTTCACCCACTAGAGTGCCAAACCAGAGCTCAACTACACCCCAAACCAAATTGGTCTTTGGCAACTGTCAAGGGCTTTAGGGAATGTAGTTCAAGAGTCATTGGTCTAGTTGTAGTTCAAGAGTCATTGGTCTAGTATCCAACTACTTTATTTCAAGATAGGAAGAATAATTCAAGATACCACACAGCCTTGGGCACAGTAGTAGAACCCAAGTCTCCTGACTCTTAGTGCCATGAGCTTCCAGCCACTCCAGAATCTAACCATAGACTTAGCAAACTGGGAAGGACTGAGAGCTACTGCCAGAGTAGCTGAACAAAGTTAAATGACTTAAAATACATATTTTTAAATTGCTTGAAAATGTGGCTGTGTTCTTTTTTATCTTTTGGAGTTCAGTTATGTTTGTAGACTGACTAATGTCACAGGCTTTAGCTGACTCATGAGTTTCTCATCCATAAAGTCCTTAACTGAGGCACTTTGTACTGGATTCACTCACTCACTCTTGTTTGTGTGTAGTACAGTGGTGTGTGTAGCATATGCAGGAACACCCTGTGTGTTGGGACCCAGCCTGGCTGTATATCTGAGAGCTAAGTTTTAATATGCATCCAGATGAGAGCCCGAGCATGGTAGCTCATGCCTTTGTTCCTAGCACACCTGTGCCCCCCAGGAGGCAGGGGGGGATGGCTGACAGCCCTAAATCCTATTTATAAGTGCTAATAGGTTTTACTCCTGATGGCTGAGTTTCAGTACCTGTGTTCCTATTTGCTGAGCCCCCTTTGTATAAGAGATAAGGCAATGCAACACATCCCTGGATTGTATATATGGTTAGATGCTGAAATAAAGTTTTGAGATCTGCTCGGACACTTCTCCCAGCTGCAAGTGTATATGGGGCTCTGGCTGCGCATTCACCTTTCCTCATGGGGCCTGCCTCCTGCTGGCTGGTGAGACAGGCTCATCTGCAGGGGACCAGGGATCCTTGACTCTCTCTCCCTACCCAACACCTGTGTGTACGCATGTAGAGGCCAGAGAGGCCACCCATACTTTTCCACCTTATTTCCCCAAGACGGAGTTTCTCACAGAACATGGAGCTCATTTTTTCTTTCTTTCTTTTTTTCTTTTCTTTTTTTTTTGTCTCTGCCCACCTAGGCACTGGGATGACAAGCATATATGCTCATTCCTGGCTTTTTCTGTGGTGACCAGAAATGATGGTTAAATTTTGTTCAACTTGACGTGTTAGCAATCCACAGTAATCTTGAGAGTTGTGTAGCAGATTTCCTCTGAATTGAAGAGAGAAAGGAGGCTCAGGGGATTCAGGAAGGAAGTTCGCTATAAACAAACTAGGAGGGCAGTGCAGGAAGGAAATTCCACAGACTCAGGAAGTCAATAAGTCTGGGAAAGGGTTACAATACCCCACCCGAAGGCTACATAAAAGGGAAGGAAATCTCTCTCCCCCTCCTGCCTGGCTGCTGGAGCTTATCTGGACTTGGATGTGAATCCATCCTGCTTATCTATCCCTTCATTGGCATTGGAACTAAGTTTCCTCAGCCTTCCAGTCTGGGCTGAAGACCAGAGGCTCCCCAGGAAGCCTTCAGGAAATGCTGGATTGGGACTGCTGAGGCATCCAGCCATGTGGACTGAGGAGCAGTGACCAGTTCCTTGACTCTTGGGCTTACAGACTGCTTGTGGGACTGCTGTGAGCTAATCCTATATATCCCTTTCTTTTTATTACAATTCATTCTGTTGGTTCTGTAGCTCTAGAGAACTCTAATACACCAGGGTTTAATCTCAGGTCCTCAGGTTTGTGGAGCAAGTGTTCTTTCCCACTAAACAATCTCCTCATTGACTCATGTTCTTATTTACGAATGTACCAATTCCAATGTGAAGCACTAGAGTATTTTGTTGTTAGTAATGTTAGATACTGTTGAGCTAAATAGTATTATTAATGCTCTACATAATGGGGAAAGAGGAAATGATCAAATGGGATTGGTTTCTAGGTGTAGGCTGAATACTTGGCTTTTAGTAAAACACTGTAATAAACACACTAATTAAAGGAGAAAATTCCTTTCACTTTTTAACGTGGAAACAGCATTTCACAGAAAAAAGTCTTAACTAAAAATCTGCATTTGTAATTCTAGAGGAATGAATTTATATCATTAGAGAAGATGTAGAAGAAATTCTTTGCAACTTAAATAATGTAAATTAAGGTGTTCAAAACATTTCCTGTTAATTACACAAAATAATTATACTAATATGATTATAATTATACCAATATGATTGCAAAAGTTTCATGTAGAAAATATACGTTGAAGTATTTAGAGAAAGAGAATGGCAATGTAGTTTTAATATTGAAAAAAATTCCACAAAAGTTGTACCATTCATTTGTACAATCTTACACAGGGAAACATCTCTACAGCCCTGTTTTAAATTTTTGAATCAAAGAAGAGATGCTTTAAAAAATCTGCCACGTGGGATGGGGAGATGGCTCCACAGCTAAGAGCACTTGCTATACAAATGTGAGGACCTGAGTTCAATCTCCAGGACTCAAGTAAAAACCTGGCATGTACACATGCCTGTAACCCCAGTCCTGATGGGGGCAGACTGGAGAATTACTGAGGCTCACTGGTCATCTAGACTGACAAAAATAATTTGAAAAAATCAAAACAAACAAAACACCCAGTAGTTCTAGGTTGAGTGAGAAACTGTCTTAAGGAAACAATGTAGAAGAAATAGAAGACACTTGTTCTACTCTGGCCTCCATATAGGGCACACATAACTGCACACCTGTCCATACACACCTGTCCCCCACCCCCCAAATTTGAAACAATTCTGCCAACACTTCAGACTTTTATTTTTTGCAGCCTGTAGAGTCTATGGCTTTTGCAATGTGCAGTGGTGTGTTTTAGGTACAGTTAATGTAGCTTACATAAGTGATTTTATATGTCACGAAAAAGTAAAAAGCAATCTTTCTTTTTCAGAAAGTCTTATGCATGAAAACATATTGAATCTTCCGATAAGTGTCAGGCTCATGACAGTCAACTGCAGAGCTTTCATGCTCCGTTGAGGCAGTCCAAGGGTGCACCCACAGCAGTGCGGTTGGCTGCATGTATTTGCTCTTCCATCACAGCGCTTATGAAACACTTCCAGCATGCTCTGGCATGTACTCCAAAGTGCTGCTGGTTTCTCAAATGTGAAGAGAGAAAGATCTACTCTGTGTTCCGCTTTTACCACAGACCCAGCACACACGGGGATTTCTTTAGCCCTCACACAGTTAAGGGGGGCCTTTGTGACTGACAAGAAAATATGAGTAACTAATTAACTCCTGGCTCACTTCTTCCAGAGCAGCTACTCCATAGCATTTCAGGTGTCATGGTTTGATCCAGGTGTCCCCCAAAAACACATGAATGTGTTCTGGGTAACTGATCCTCAGCTGATGGCAGTTTGGATTTTACAACCTTGATGGAGCTGTGTTGTTGGGGTGGGCTTATGGGTTTATAAGCCAGCTTCCCCTTGCCAGTGTTTGGCACACTTTCCTGTCACTGTTTCCAGTGCTGTGGTAGAGGTGATGTCCACCCCTCTGCTCATGCCATCGTTTTTCCTGACATGATGGAGTCTCCCCTTGAGTCCTTAAGCCAAATAAACCCATTCCTCCACGAGCCACTTTTGTTTGGGTTCTTTCTGAGCAGCAACTAGAAAGCTGACTGCAACATCAGGGGTAGGAGATAGCAACCAAAAAGATAAGGAAAATACCTTCAAGAGTTTTCTTTTTTATCATTTTACAAAGTGTAGAGAAAATTCTTATTGTGTTCCTCATTTAATTGCTATTTTAGGACCCTTAAAATTTTTCTCTTCTATTCCCTCGATTTTTTTTTTTTACCATTTTATGAAAGTGACAGAGAAGGCCAGACCTCTGTAGTCTATGTAGACATTGACACAGTTTGTTATGTATGAGAGTAATTCTTAAGGTTAGAGTGGAGAGTTTTATGTAAAGTTAAAAAAATTCTTAAAATTACAATTATTTTCACTTTTTAAGGGTAAAACTTACTATGAGATTTTTCATGTTTATTTGAAAAAAAGCAGGGGCCTAGCAAAGGCTTAAACAGGAATAAGTGGGCATGTGTACCCACTTGTGGTATAACTACTGTGCCAGGCTTCCGAGTTCAACATTACAACATCTGCAGAACTCCTACTACATAAGGGTTCAAGGAATGTGAATGTACTATCCGTGTTATTAGCAAATAATTGTATTAAAAGGAAGGAAGGCCATTTTATATTTACAAAGGCCAGTCTTCATCAGTACACTCTCCAAATTCTAAAACCCTACTCACTAGGAGAACCTTAAACATCCCTCCCTCATGGTTCACATGACCTAAAGCATTGGTACCGAGTGAATATTGCTTCTTTGGTCTACTTGCCTACAGTTAGCCTGCTCACAGTCTCCTCTGACAAGAGACTAACCAGGAAGCAGGCTCCTTCCTGCTGGAATATATCTAATAAATACACACTCCTTAAATATGCCTGAGCAGTTATAACAATGGTGCCTACATTATTTTTGCTAAGGAATATGGCCTGCTGCAACTTAAAAAACTTGTAGGGGACTGGGTTGATGGTTCAGTAGTTAGAGGTTCTTGCTTACAAAGTCTGTCAGGCCCGGCTTTGGTTCCCAGTAAAAGCAGATACACAAAGCAGTGCATGCATCTGGAGGTCATTTGCAGTGGCTAGAGTCCCTGCTACACTCATGTTCTCTCTTTCTCTGCCTCTCTCTCCACCTCTACCTCTCTCTCACAAATAAATAATAAAAATAATTTTGAAAAACATGTAGGAACTTCTTGTCTCAAACTTGTATGCTCCAGAGTGTTTTACCTGGTCAGGTTGAATTCAGGCATGAATAGTAAAAGCATTTTTATTTTTTCCTTCTCCACCATCCTCATCCATTTATTTTCCAGTGGAATGATGATAGACAGTGTTATTTGGTGACCCCTATTATCCTTTCCAGAGGATTTGCCTTATCTCATTATGGTCATATTAGTTTGTGATGTGAATTGAGAGACAGCAGTTAAGTATTTTTCCCTATTATTTATGTATTGAAATATTGAATTTAAATATTGAAATGCATGAGATTTAAATTTGAAACCTACTCTGGGAAAGTAAAGTGTTATTACAGAGTTAGACAAAACAAAGGGGGGAATAACAACATAGATTTATTGTTTTACTGCCCTGCTTTCCTCCTACTAGAATCAATTTATACTGGATAAAGAGAAAGGACAAAGACAGTTCTGGGAACAATGGGTTGTTAAAACACATTATAAGGAAAAGACCTCCTTTCAAATTTCAGGAACTGGGCCAAAGGAGATATGGAATTTATACCACACTATATCAGAGCTTCCCAGAAACATCTGCAAAACAACAGCATTAGCAACTGGTATTCTGCATAAATGTTAAATTCCTAGAAAAGTTCCCCAGAAGATGGCTGCCATGTGTCACATGTTCCACAGAGCATGCTGACCAATTGGAAGATGTCTTTGCTTAGGGAAGACAGAGAGAACAAGCTGTCTGAGCACAGTGTTACCTTAGTGACATAAAAGAAAATTATACTGGAATTCTGGAGAAAAAAGTGTGAGTACAGGAAGCAAACAGTTAGTGAGGTTTCAGACTTAAATACAAAACAGGCTAAATATTAGGGATGGGGTGTAATTCAGATTTGAGGTGATCAAAGAGAACCAGAGATGGCTGTAACAGATGGACACACATTTTTGTGGAGGTGAGGACAGAGTACTACAGATGGCCATCACAGATGACACACATCTTTCTGGAGGTGAGGACAAAGTACTACAGATGGCTATCACAGATAGACACAAGTCTTTCTGGAGGTAAGTACAATACTATAGATGGCTATGACAGATGTATGGATGTACATCTTTCTGGAGGCCACACTGAGGTTATGGAGATGCTTTGAATTTTCATGAATGGTAACTGGGAACATATCTCATGGATAAAATTTAAAAAAATCTACCCAACAAAATTTTACATTTAGATTAGAAAGATGGTCAGTTGTTGAAGGTGCTTGCTTGCAAAGCCTAATGGTCTGGCTCCATTTCCCAATACCCACCTAAAGCCAGATGCACAAAATAGCACAAAGTGGCAGGAGGTCCTGGAGCACCCAATCTCTCTCTCTCTGTCTCTCTCTCTCTGCAATTTGATCAGAATCCCCTCCCAATACCTTCCCTTCCACTGAACTGCTTTCCAGATAGTACCTATTCTATTTTTTTTTCAGAAAGGATGGTTTTATTTTGGCACACAGTTGGAAGGTACATCTGTCAGGAAGTCATGAAGCAGGAGCTTGAGGTCGCTGGTCACATGGCATGTGCGGTTAGAAAGCTGAGGGAGAGGAGGCTGGTGCTCAGCTTTTCCTCTTCTTCAGTCTAGGGCCCAAGACATGGTGCCACTCATGTTTAGGGTGAGTCTTCATTACTTTGTTAACCTTTTCTGGAAACACTCAGACACAGACAGAGGTGTGTTTCCATGACAACTCTAAACCTATTCTATTTTGATTCCTCTCCTCTCTTCCCCTCCCCTCCCCTCCCCTCCCCTCCATGAAGAACATGACTTGGCACCTGCCACCTGACTCTGACTAAGCTTTTCTATTCTCCAGGGGGAAAAAACAGCATCGTGTGGTCCATACCCAGGACACTAGAGTGGTTGGCTAGGTTCAGACTACTGAAAAGAATTTCCATCTTATAACCCTTGAGTGAAGGTTTTCCTTTCTATACTAACTTGGTGAAGTGTGGGCTAAAAAACCATGTAGCATGTGAACTTGGAGATACTGAATGCTCTCTTTGGACAGCACTTATCAGCAGCACTTGAAAAGGCCTTCAGCAGTATAAATAAGCCTGTCCTTGGACTGTCTCTTTCAACTTTGTGTCACTGTCTTGGAATAAAACCTGTACAGTTTAATCTTATCTGTACGTGACAAAGGGACATTGAGAAACAAAAACTCAGGACTCAGACTGATCTTGAAAAGTTAATGTTATAAGCCACAGTGCCCCAGAAGTATGAATATATGGTATATGAAAAGCTGCTTTGCATATATATGTACAGGTTTATACATATATACAAGTACATAATATGTAAAAGAAAGGACAGGAGGATGTTTGATTGGAATGTGTAGATTAAGCCTCCTGCTTGAATGCAAACCACACATCCTGTACAGGGTCAGCTTAATTGGTGGCAGCCAAAGCAAGTAAGCAGATAGATGAGTGAGTGTGGTGTCAGCAACAGCAGGGCTCATGGAGCCATGGCATCCGGAGCTCAGTCTTGGATCCCCAGCTCCAGAGCCAGCATATGATAAATGCACATTAAATAAATATGCTGCATAACATGATGAAAAGCACAAAATCTAATGCAATCTTCAACAGTGAGGTATTGAAAATAGGAGTTTCTTTTCTCACTAAGGACCAACCATGTGCGTGTATGTATGCATGCATGTATATATGTATATATGCATGTATGTAACATTGGAATAAACAACATACCTGTCAAGTGACTGTTTTGAGTTAGTGAACTATGTGAGAATTGGGATGTTTCCATGATATGTTTCTTTTCTTTGTATTCCATTATGGTAGGGTGAATTAAAAAAAAAAATCCATTGCATTCCTTTTTTCACCCCAAGGTTTGTAAAAGACACCAAGTATGTTTTGAGCAATATATTCTCAATATTCTACTTTGAATAGTTTCATCTTCATATCTTTTTAGGTATATGTACTTTCTGTCCACCTAGGCTTTATGTATCCTGACTGTAGAAATAATATTTGCTTATACAGAGTAAGCTTCTCAGGACAACATAACAAACCATTTCTTGCAAATGCCAGGATAACTGAACTGGAGAAAAGAGCCAAATTTTTCTCTGCATCATCATAAAATGAGATATTCCTCTATGAAGAGGTGATGGACAAAAGATCCCACCAGGCAGTAGGAAAAAAATCCCTAAACTCATGCGGAGAAAATTTAGAAGGCACTTGGTTATGTTATAGCTTCTGTGGGGAGGAGGGGTTCTGGTGCAAGTGATTAGGGCTGGTGAGGGTTTACCTGGTGTGTTTACTGAGACCCAGGATTAGGGCTGGTGAGGGTTTATCTGGTGTGTTTCCTGAGACTCAGGATTAAGGCAGGTGAGGGTTTATCTGGTGTGTTTCCTGGGTCTCAGGATTAGATCACGTGAGGATTTACCTGTTCCCCCCCCCCCCCCCCCCGGGCTTCAGGATTAGGGAGGGGAGGTTTACCTGTTGTAGATTTTATGGTAGTTCAAAACCAGCCTTGATGCCTCTAGCCACGAATGCCCTGTTAATTTTAAGGCTGCTGTGATGGGCATGGCAAGTGATCTCAGTGAGAACACAACCAAATAGCCAACCATCACTTCCTAGACCATAGTATATCTTTAATTTAGGACCTGCACTGTCCTGAGAAGAATATGCCAGCTCAAGTCCAAAACCAAAAACGAGGTGCACTTCCAGTTGGATCTCCCATGGGAATGAGGCCACACACAGGTGCTGGGCAGGAAGTCCAGTTTCTTCAGCCAAATCTTCCCTAACCACTGCTCCACAGGGGACAGCAAACAACGGGCTGTATAGTGCTGAGATGCAATTTGTACAACAAACACATTCTATGTTTATGAGGTACAATGTGATATTTTATATACACCTACATTGTACAATAGATCAAGCTAATTAAGAAATCTATCATCTCATGTACCTTCTATGAAGATTAAACTATCTCAGCAATTCAGAAACATACACTGCATTATTACTTACTGTAGTCATTGTATAATAGATCACTAAAGTTCACTCCTGCTGTCTAAAAGAAACCTTGTTCTCTGTGATCAACAGTTCCTGGCTCTATGTACCCTGCCTGGTATGACTACCATCACATACCCTACTATGACCTCAACTATGTCAATTCTACATATAAATGAGATCATATGGCATTTGCCCTTTTGTGCCTAGATGATGCTGTTTTTATATATCCCTCAATGTCTATGTCTATTTTTTTCTGACAAATAGATTCCATGTTTGCTTCCACATATTAGCTATTGTGAGTAGTGCTGTGGTGAACCCAGGAATGCAGGCTTTTCTGCCTTACTGACTTCAATCTCTTTAGTCACACGCCCACAAGTGGGATTGCTGGGTCATATTTTCAGTTAAGTTTTAGTTTTTCTTAGGAACTTGCCTTTCTTGATAGCTGTGCTAATGTACTCCCACCAATAGTGTACAGGGTTCTTTTCTCTCACCCTTGTCAAGGATGGTTCCCTTCGGTATTTGTGACTACGGCTATTCCCATAAGCATGACGCTGTATCTCCTCATGGCTTTCAATTACAACTCCTTGATGATTAGTGATGGGAATTCTTTTCTACACCTGTCAGAAATTTATGTCTTCTTTTGAAAACCATCTACTTGTCTACTGTCCATCTTTCAATTGTGTTATTTATTTTCTTGCTATTGAGTTGAGTTTCGTACTTTTTTGGGGGGAGGCTTTATGCTGTTCTCAGATTGTCAAAACCATCAATTGAAGGTAAATTCATGGGCTCATTTCTGAGTTCTCTTTATGTTCCATGGTTCTACATGTTTGTTTTTATACTAGTACTATACTCTGTGGTAACTTTATCTTCATTATAGGTTTAAGAATCATGTAGCATGATGCCTCTGTTTTGTTCAACTGGTTTGACTATTCATGGTCTTTTGTGGTTCTATAAATATCTCATTATTTTTTATGTTTCTATGAAAAGATCCATTGGAATTTGAATAGGACTTAACACTGACTCCATAGTTCCTTTGGGTAGGATGGATATTTCAAACATTATTCTTGCAATCCATGAACATAAAACACCTTTGCCACTCAAGTTTAGTTCACTAGTTGCCAACTGTTTCTTTCCTCAATGTTTTGTGTTCATTAATGCACGAAGAATTTTTTAAAAATCCTGTCAATGGGACTGATTTTAAAATTCATTTTTCAGTTTGTTGTTAGTGTAAAAAAAACTGAAACTCTGCTAACTATATATCAGTTCTAAGTTTTATTGATTTATTTGCAAGCACACACAGAGAGAGGGAGAACAAGAGAGAAGAGGAGAAGAGGAGACAGCCAGAGAGAATTGGCGTGTCAGGCTGCAAATGAACTCCAGATGCATAAGCCACTCTGTGCATCTGGCTTTCTGTGGGTACTGGGAATCAAAGTGGGTCATTAGGCTCTGTAGTCAAATGCCTTAACCACTGAGCAATCTCTCCAGCCCAGTTCTAAGCTTTCTATATGTAAGACTGACATCCTCAGACAAGTTCACATCTTCCTTTCCAGGTTGGATGTCCTTTTGTCTTTGTCTTGTATCTTCTCTGGCCAGTACTATGTTGAATACAACAGTGAGAGCAGAGATCCTTGCCTTGTTTTAAATCTTAAAGAAAAACTTTTAACTTTTTTCAACACTAGGTGTAGCATTAGCTATAAGTTTCTCATATGTTGTCTTTATGGTGTTCAGGGGCATCTCCGTCTATGTGGAATTTGTTCAGAGTGGTGAATTTTATCATAAAATAATGTTGCAATCTGTCAAATGATTTGTGACATGAAATGAGCATAGAATTCTTATCCCTCATTTTGTTGATATGATGTATGACATTTACTGCTTTGTGTATTTTGAAGAACAAATCTCATTGGATTATGGTAAGGGGTCCTTCCAAAGTGCTGTTGAATTCAGGCTGTTATTATTTTGAAGTGAATTTTTACATCTATGTTCATCAACAATATTGGTCTACAATTTTTTCTCTCTAAGTATCATTGTTTGGCTTTGCTGTGAGGTCTCAGCAAATAGGTATAGAAGTATTTGAACAGAACTTCTATTAGCTTTTCTTTAATACTGGACAACATTTATTGGTGTATCAGTTACTTTCTCATTGTTGGCACAAAATACCTGCTCAGAAGGAGCCTATGGAAGAAAAAGGGTTTAATTTTTCTTACAGGTCTAGAGGAAGTTTCATCCTGCTGGGAAGACACAGCAGGGTAGGATGCCCACCTAATACTGTAGCCCCAGAAGCACAGAGTGAGAACTGGAAGTGGTCTGGTTAGCACAGCTCAAGGCCCACCTCCAGTGACTTATTTCCTCTAGCAAGGCTCCACCTCCTAAATGTTACATAAGCTTCCCCCAAGGAACCACCTACCAGACATTCAAACACATAAGCCCCTGGGGGGCATTGTCCATTCAAAGCACCATGACTGTGAAGCCATTTAATCCCAAAATTTTCTCAGATGGGAGATTTTCCACCCCCCCCTAAAATTTGAGTCAATCTTCTTAGACATTATTAGTCTGTTCAAAATTTCCAGTTATTCTTCATTTTGGTAGGCTGCATATTTTCATGAACTAATCTACCTTTTTTTTCCCTAATCTACTTTTTTAAAGCCTTCTCACTTATCATATTTTCATGAACTTATCTACTTTTTTGGCTTTAAATAAGTACATTTTTATTCATTTATTTGCAAGCAGAGAGATCTAGAGAGATAGAGAGAGAATGGGCATGCCAGGGCCTCCGGCTGCTGCAAACGAACTCAGATGCATGCACCACTTTGTGCATACATCTGACTTTATGTGGGTACTAGGGGATCAGGCTGGGTCGGTAGGCCTGCAGGCAAGTGCCTCCACTTCTGAGCCATCTCTCCAGCCTTTATCTACTTTTAAAAAGTCATTTTACTTGTAGTTATGTAATTGTTCATAGTAGTCTCTTTGTATCTTTGTGACATCAGTTTAATGTGTCAGTTTTTTAAAAATTTATGACCTTATTTAAGTCCTCTGCTTATCTCACTGGTTAAAATGTTTCTTAATTTTGTTCATCTTAAGAAAACATTCATTTTACTGATCTTTCTGTTATCTCTCTAGTTTCTATTTCATTTATTTTTGTTCTGATTTTCATTCTTTCTTTCCTCTTACTTTTTTGAAGTATCTTGAGGTGTGACATTAGGCTGTTTGTTATCTCTTTCTTGTAGACTTTTAACATTTTAAACTTCTCAGAACTGCTTTTAATGCACCCCACAAGGTTTTGTATGGTATGCTTCCATTTTTAGTTGTCTGAGTATACGTTTAAATTCTGCTTTTTATCTCATTTTTTGACCTGGTATTTGCTTTGGAGGATGCTGTTTAATGTCCATGTATCTGTCTAGCTTAGAAAATTCTTCCCAACTATACAGACTTGTAGTTTCATTTGCAGTGGTCAGACAAGATACTCAGTATTATTATTTCAGTCTTCTTAAATTTGATAAGATATGGTTTTAGTCTAACTTGCTCTGTTCTATAGAACCTTCCAGAAGAATGTGCATTCTGTGTTGTTGGGTTGTTGTAGACTTGTCAGTTTGGTCCGTTTGTTCTAAAGTATCATTCAAATCCAAGGTCCCCTTATTGATGTTTCTGTTTGGATTTTACACCCATTGTTGAGCCTGGAGGATTGAATTTGCCTGCTATTGTATTATAGTTGCTTTTTGTACTTGTATGCTATGCTCTGTCCTCTTGATGAATTGACCTTTTATTGGTATGAGATCATCTGTCTTGTCTTTCATTTTTCCATTTTTGACTTTTAAAATCTATTTTGTCAGATAGATATTCCAGATCTGTACTTTTTAAATAAATATAAGATATATTTTGTTATCCCTTTAGCTCAGTCTGTGTGTGTGTCCTTAAAGATAAAGCAGTGTTGTGAACTAAGCATTAAGAAATGAAACTAAATTATTTTGTTTCTTTTGAATCCATTTATCTACTCTATGTCTTTATTATAGGTAACCGCTGACAGGTAAAGATGTATTGGCATTTTATTTTTATTTACTGTTTTCTAGTTCTTGTATTTTAATTTTTTGTTTCTTTGTGGAATGTAGGATTTATGAAAGAGTGTGCTTTGATTCCTTTTTCTTAGAAATTTTTTTTATCTTTTGTATATCTGTTTATCTACCAGAGTGTTTTTATCTTTTGGTAAGCCACAGGAAGTCTGAAACATAATTCTTTGTGGCAGATGGATAAGGAAGAAAAACAGGGATAAGAATCTAAGTTTGTAGGCTTTGAAGAGTTTTGTCTCTCAGCTTTTTGTTATACTAGGCACGACACTGCCCCCTATAGGAATCCCTCTTGGAGATGTCCTTGCTGGTCCATGGTCTCCTTGGGCATGGTGTAGGTCTTAGGTACCTTCACTAACAAAGCCATGCACCACCTTTATTCCCCTTTGCTAATACATACTTTCCTTTGATTGGAAACCATTTTTTTTCACTTTTAAAACATTTTGTTTTCTTATTTAGAAACTTAACTCCTTCAAATATTGCTCCCTTTCTCTTAACATTTCATTCAACTTAAGGTCCATATAGATGAGCAGGTGTGCAGCAGCACACATCTGTAATGCTCACACTTAGGAGGCTCAGGCAGGAAGATACTGAGTTGAGGCCAGTTTGGACTACATAGTGAGACCCTGTCTCATAAAGTAAAACAAAACAAAAAGATGCATGCAAACTTTAGGGGGGGAGCTAATTATAAGTAATAATTATCATATTATTATTATTACCTGAGTTTAAGATTAAGTTGTGACAGTTCAAATACTTCAAACACTTGCTTTTTTTCTTTCAAATTGAAGTTCATATATCAGTATGCAGAAATGAGAAAGGCAAAGTTGGAAGCATAGCCATGAAGTGCTCTGGACACTCTGACAGCTGCAATTTATCAACATAAATTACTGTGCTTACTGTGAAGCTCTTGTCACAGGGAGACAGGCCACTTCCCAAATTACCTGCTGCCTTCTTTAATGATCATCTTAGTTTTTACCATCCGGATATCCCAGAACAAAAAAGACACCTTGTGCACTGAAATAGAATAATTCAGATTTTATGAATATTACTGAGAGCACCCACACGCTACTCTCCTCATCCACAGATTAAAGCCTTTTCCCCTATTGCTAGATGTGGCACTTAGGGGAGAAAAGAGGAGCCACATCGCCAGGAGAGGAAGCTGAGCAGGGAACAAGTTGGCTTGTCAGCTGTCTAGACTTCCTCTGAACCAAAAAAAAAAAAAAAAAAAAAAGACATAGGGAATTTATTGCCACTACGTGGGGAGAACACTTATTATCTCTAGCATCACATCAACTGACTTGGCAATGTATCCACTTTATTATTTGGTAAACAATAATATAGTTAGTTGTCTTTTTAAATAATAGACACACCAAGCACTAATTTTTCTCACCATAAAAGTATCTCATCTGCATTTTAGAGATATTTGAGATTACTATACAGAGTTTTTAATACATTTACAGAGATCTAACTGGGGCTGGGGTGGGGAGGGTAACATTTTAATTCCAACAGACTTTTCTAATAAAGAAAATCAATGGAAACCTGGGCCCAGATCCCAAGCTTGCTTGGCTGCAGTGTGTTGCCCTTCCAGAATCTTCCTAACCACATAAACCATTTAAAGGCTGCTGTTCCAAATGTTCCAAATTGTAAGAAGCATCAAGTTTAGCTGTTTAGTCCAGCCTCATTTGGAATGAGAATCTCCATGCTGATAAGGCCAGTGCTACCTAGAATCTTTCTGAGTACTCACAGATTTCCTATCTATTAATAAATACATAGAGGTCTCTAGCTTTATGCTGCTTTTTAGAACAGTAGCTGCCCATCAATATCACCCCTAGTTCCTGGCAATAAGACACATGGGGGATTCATGTGACAAACCTTCCTAATTACCTGACTTTAAAACCTGAGAGTATCTTGAGTTCTCTGGAAGGGTCCAATGAGACCAGAAGTGTCCTTGAAAGTAGAAGAGATCAGAAGAGATCAGAAAGATACAGTGAAGGAAAGTGACGCAATGTTGCTGGTTCTGAAGGTACAAGAGAGCAAAAGGCCACTACCACTAAGATCACCTTAAGTCTGGTCTGGATCTTCCAAAGATACTTCATAGTTAAAGCTTCATTTCTCTTTCATGGTAACTCTAGGAGGTGAGAAAGGTATTGCTTGAAATAGAGAAGGAAACAGTGGCAGAGAATGCCCAGTCACTTACTATTGACTAGGAGCCAGGAATGGTGCTGAATCCAGAATTCAGGTCTTCTCACTAAATCTATTATTATTCATATCAATCATCTCTAACTTTGTTCTTGAAGTTCCAATAGAGATGCTACTTCCACAAAGTAGAGCAAAAGACTACACACAAAATGATGTGAACAGTTAAACGGCATGTCAAGGTGGGCTTCCAAGGTCAATGACATTTAAACAAACAAACAAACAAACAAACAAACAAATCAAGAGATTTCTTGTGGCTGGAGTACTTCCCTCTATGTTCTTTCCCTATTCTATGGGTTGTCTCTTTCCATATTCAGCCATCTGGAAGACAAAAAGGTTATTGATTTTTCTGCCCTTCACAATCTTGTCCAAAGTTCTATCTTTTAACTTTTGTCTCAGATGTTACAGGAAGACATTTGATGATTTTTCTCTAGAGTCACTCCTGTTCCTGTCCTATCATGTCTCCTTGCCCTTGTCCTCAGGCCTCATTCCCCAGGTGTGGTCAGACAAGCAGCATCTGTCCCCAAGAACTTTTTAGGAAGGTAGGACTCCAAATCTCAACAGATCTTCAAAACCAGAGTTTGCAATTTTAACAAAATTGCAAAATTCCTTCACAAACTAACCCATCCATTCTCTACTACTGGTATCTTTCCCTTTTATTTCCTTTCCTTTTTCATGACACAACTCAAGATTCATTAAGAAGCAACAACAACAAAAATGTATTCCCTGCCTTGCCCTTCTTTAACAACCCATATTCTTTTCAGCTCTCAGACCACTTCGCTCTTGTTTCCTTGCTTACCACTTTTTTGAAATGAACTCTATGCCCCTGCTCATGGTGAGGTTGGATCAGCTCTGGAAGTTCCCATCATTCCTACACTGACTGGAAAATGAATGGTCTTGGCAGCATTTGGTGGCTGACCACTTCTGTGTGGCTAACTCTCATGACATTCGCCCCATGTGTCCACTCATGTTTAGTGGTTGGGGTTGACCTGCTCCAGGCCGGTGCTTGGACTGTCTCCTAAGCACTGTCCCTTCTTTAAAAGAAATGTCACACAACTATCCCAAGAATCCACGAGAACGGGGTAAATGGAGACAGTACATAAGACCTGCAATCAGCTGAATCCTAGAATGCAGAGTCCAAGTGGAGCATTAAATCAGAAATGAAGAAAAGGCCAGACCTACCATGAAGGCTCCACATGAAACCCCGCAGAGAGTTACCAGATAAGCAAGAGACCTATAACCACAGCCAATCAGTCAACCCTGGATAAGCCAGTGAGACAGACACCAAAGATCTTCAACACAACCTAAAGCAGAAGTACAGAGACCCCTCAGACCTCAACAATAAAGCATCCTTAATACTCACCCACCACAACTCAGGGAACTGAGCAGAAGAGGGGGCGGAAAGATTGTGAGAGCCATGGTGGAGGAGACTGTCCAGAGACATGGCCCCCTCAGTAACAACATACAAAGTGGGGTGGAACCAGGTTGACTCCTCTGTTATCCATAACCCCTACCCCATGGACTGAATGAGTTTACCCATGGAGGAGGATACCCAGCAGATCCGGGACATTCTGGTGATCTTCTGAAGGCATTTCATGTGGCCAGGCTTGTGAATGCCAGGGTGATGTGAAACTCTGAGCACCATGGCCCATGCCCCTGGGTGGACTCTGAGCACTCTGCTCACTGCTGATTGGATGCTGTACTGTCCATCAAGTCTGCCACTTGTGAAGAGAAATGGGCAGCATAAAAGAAAAGAAGGTTGGTGAGAATGGGGGTGTGCAGAAAGGTTAATGTGCTCCTCAGCCCACTTCTGACAGATGACCGAGCAGCCACACAATCTGTTTACCTGATGCACGCAGAAAGAACTGTCACGCTTCACCTCTGGAAATGGGCCATTACTCCCGGTGACAGATTATGAATTGTGGAATATGGCCGGCACCAGGCCAGACAAGGAAGAGTTCATAAATCACACTCAAAAAGAAATACCTGACTAACATCCTTGAGTTCTTTGAGGGGTTGCAAAAAGATATATAAGGAAGAAATCAGTTAAGCCCACACAGATATATGTGTGTATGTGTGCTGAACATGGTGGGGGTGATTTTTAATAGACTTTTCCTAAGGTCCTACAAAACAGCATTTATTCTGTCTAATTTTTCAGGTAGCTCTAAGTATATTGTTTCCTCATACAGAGCGGTGCGAAGCAAGGTTCAGTGTGGAAAGGGTCTGGGATAAAGATTTTTGTTTTCAGTGGGAAATTGGACTGAGCCTTCTGAGGAAAGAGCGACATGATCAATTTTCTTAACAGAAAGCATAAATAGTTGATTCTCTGGGGTCAGAGTGGGTTTTCTTTACCAATAACCTGCAAGCAGACCTATGAATTTATAGATGTGGAAAGCAGTCACAACAGCAGGGTGTACTACACACGCTCCTAAGTGGTGGGAACACGTACAGATAAGTGTTTGGGGAAATGTGAAACTAACCAGAAAAAGAAAGTCAACAAAAATGAACTGTTGACACATAAACACCTGGTGGCGAAGTCATCAGAAACCTCTGTAAGAGGATGGCCGCAGACTTCTGTGATGTAGACAGAGAACTCAAGAGTTATTCTTTTAAACTAACTTCTGAAAACAGGCTCCAGTGCATCTGGCTGATTGTCCTCTAGAAAGAAATCAGTAAGGATGAGTGTTCTACATCTCTCGTCCATCCTGGGTTGATGATTACCTAAAGCAGGAGCACGATGACTGCAGGCTCGCACACACCCACCTACCTCTACTCTACAGAGCGGCAACTGGGCTGTCTGAACTTTTCCAGGAGGGAATCACAAGAGTTTATACCTTTTGAGAAGAAAAAGAAGGCTAAATAAATATATCATTATTATTCTGACCATTACTATAATAATTTGATAATAAATTCACTGTATAGACATGTATTAAATTTAACTATGAGATGCACAGGAAAGGAAATGTTCATGAACATGAAAGGTAAGCCAAGCCTCTTCTTCCTGAAAAAAATCTCATATATATAATAATATACTTAGTTTATCCAAAGGCTGCCTTGAGACTTTCTGGAGTTTTGATAAATCAATCTTCATTATTTTCAAATATGAAATACTGTACTATACTTTTTCCTATTCATTGTGAAAATGAATGACTTAGGCTGTCAGGCAAATTCTCTACTTCCATGGCACTAAATGCTGTAAGTCCTTGAGTTCTCATCAGCATTTTCCCATTAGTGGCCATGGTTGTCCCCAGGCACTGAATCCCCCACTTTAGGCCACCTGAGGACTTCCTCTCCAGGGCTGTCTCTGATGTTCTCTGGTGAGAGTCACAGTCCAGCTGGCCAGGAAAGGTGCTCTTGGCTCTTATAGAGACTATCCACTATCTCTCTGTCTTCTCAGTCTTTACGCTGATTTCTTCAGTATAGAAGTTTATAAGTGAGGGACATATATCATACTGGAGTGGTTCTGATCTCTGTGTACCCCTGCCTCGAGATTCAGCCCTGCACACATCTGTATGTACATCTGCAGGTGTGCAGCTTGGTACACAGTGTGAAACACCTGGTAAGCCAAGGTATTGAATCTGAATGATTTTCTAGCCAGCTAACCATCATGCTCAGTTTTTGGCATCGTTATATAAAAATAATATCAGTCTGTTTTGCTGTGGTCTTTCACACACACACACACACACACACACACACACATATATATATATATATGAAATTATATATATATATATAAATATATATAGTTTCCTGCTTTCCTCTAACTTTCTTCAAAGAAAATGATGGGTACACATGTATCTTCACAGATCTGATTCATTAATTAGTCACCAAAGGATTGTCATGTTATTCATAAGCTAGTCAGAAACATTGCAAACAATATTTATTATAAAATAAATTTCTGTACCTCAGAGAAATCAGAGTTTATGGGTAATTAGAGAACTCTCTTTAGGTAATCAGATTCAAAGGAAGTTTAATTACATTAGTCACATAAAAACCCAGTAGAAAGATGTTAAATGTTAGTATATTTGTCAGGTTAGTTATACAAGGAATGATGGCTCCAAAATTCACTATATAGGCATTGTGTAGAAAACCCTACAGAGAAAGAGAGACAGAGACAAGCTGCCTTTCAAGCATCAAGTGGCTTTGATTAGGAAGTGTTTTGAGCACAGGCTCCATTTGTTAATTTCTCTAACTCTTCAATAAACAGAGCAGAAAGATGGAGAAAATGTTCTCTAATTGTATTTAATGTGTGGTAATATCATATTATTACCAAAACATGAGAAATGTGTTTAAGATAACATTAAGAATAATGAATAAGGCATGGTGTTGCATGATCACCAAATTCAACCTGGGCTCTTTATAAGTTCAAGGCCAGCCTGGGCTATTTAGTGAGACTCAGTTTCAAAAAAACTTAAGGGCTGTTGGAGACAGGCACTGAGGATACTCAAAATGTGAAAGATTGTGAGAGCCATAGTGGGGGAGAATTATCAGAGGCACGGCACCTCTCAGTAACAACACACTTGGGTCAGGAGAACCCGGCTGAATACTAGGCTATCCATGGTCCCCTACCACAAAGACTGATCCAGATGGCCCACGGAGGAGGATATCCAGCCTACTGGGGATGGGGAGGGGGGGCAATGAGGAATTGGGAATAACAACTCATTGTTTGCACACTAAACAATGCAACTCATTATGGACAATTAAAAAAAAAAAAAAGAAATCCAGAAGCTGCTAAGAGCTCAACACTCAAGAAGACTTAAAACACACCCACCAAGGCTCAGGACATTTTGCAGAAGAAGGGGTGGAAAGACTGTAAGAGCCAAGGTGGGTGGGAACATCCAGAGGCATTGCTCCCCCCAATGAATGACTGCTTCTCCCACAACTCATAACCCACAACCCATAGTGAACACCAGTAATCCCACTGAAGAAGGCCCTCAGTGGAGTGGGGGCAGGGAGGAGGGAAATGATGGTCCCAACACAAGATGTGTCCACACAAAGTTTCTAATTAATAAAACAAAGTTATCAAGAATGCATTACAGGCTGAAGAATGTAGCTCAGTGGTAGAGCGCTTCCCTCACATGGCAAAATACAAGATGTAATTAGTCCTAAATTTGACAGAGGTCCACATCATAAGCTAAAAATGACAACATACTGTCAAGCGGAGTTAGTTGAAGGCAAATGGAAAGAGACATGTTAATTCAGTGTTATTAAAAAAGCAAGCTTAGATGATTTCTATTGTCTGACTTCAAAACCTGCACAACTACAGTAAGAAAACATCGTGGTGCTGCGGGACAGACCCACATTCAGAAAGTAGAATGCAATGGAGAGTTCATAAGCAGACTCAAACAAAAGTGAAAAGCAGATTGCAGCTGAGGCCACGGAGAGGTTGCTGAAACCAGAGGCTAGCTACATGACCAAGGTAAGTTCCTCAAGACTTAACTTGTCTTTTATAAAATTCAAACTGCAAGCAAGCTTCTTTTTTTTTTAATTTATTGTCCATAATGAATTACAACATTTAGTGGGCAAACAATGAGTTATTATCCCCAATTCCCAGCTGCCCTCCCCTCCCCCCTCCACTGGATAACCTCCTCCATGGGTCGTCTGGATCAGTCCTTGTGACAGGGGACCATGGATAGCCTAGTATTCAGCCAGGTTCTCCTGGCCATGCCTCTGGATAATCTCCCCCACCACGGCTCTTACAATCTTTCCGCCCCCTCTTCCGCATAGTTCCCTGAGTCGTGGTGGATGAGTA
>PVHP010007760.1:0-55612 GCA_004024765.1 Zapus hudsonius | reverse complement strand
ACACACACACCAGCAAAAACAGGCAGGGGGAAACAAGAGAGAGATTTCCTTCCCTTTTATATAGCCTTAGGGTGGGGTCTTCCAACTCTTTTCCAGACTGATTTCAAATTTTTTGACAAACCAAACTCTCAGCCCATAGCCATTTCCACCATTCTCTTTCTTCCCACCAGTGTGCACCATCTTCTGCTCCTGTGCTTCAACTCCTGGCACATGCCACCTATGAAGGGCATTTACCTGCCACATCTAAACCATTTCCTTCTGTGAACAACAGTAGTTTTATGAAGAATGAACTGACAAAGAATAGGTGTTATAGGAAGATTCAATGAAATGCTTACAGTCGAACTTGGTGTAAAATCAAGAGTGTTTAAAAGTGGCTATATTTCTGTTCTTCCATTTTCAGCTTTCTTTCTGGTTCAGTAACTCCTGTTTTTGAACATGGATTTGATTATTTCGATAAGTCAAGGTCAGCAGATTGGGAGACACTGGCACTAAAAAGATATGTGGTTATACTTACTTATCTTAACAAGAGGGGTCCTGCCTCAAATTGGGCTACAATAGAAGCACCAGGGTCTATTAGGAGACCAAGTGGGCAATCCTTTATCATCATTCTCAGAGTGATGATCAAGACAAGATAAACAGGTTTAGGATTTGCAACTTTGAATGCTTTCAGAGCTCTGCAGCATGGAAATGTTTGATCTCTAGTTGTCTGCTCCCCAATGCTGGTATGTTCAGGGCAACAGGACAATGGCCAGAGTATGAAACTAAAAGACAGGTAAATTTAGTATTGCTGTCTTCCCCAGACAGAAGCATTCCTTGTGGAAGAAGGGAAAAGGAGGCTCAAATTGAAAGACTATCAAAGGGGATAGAAGGAATTCAGGGGAGGGAGGAATGGGAGGATGAGGGATTTATACAATAAGCTAAACCAATAATTAATTGATACCATAAAATACTTTCATACAATAAGTTCTTGAGGAAGCTGTGGGCATCACCTGGTAAGACGGGCCATGAATAGAATGGGAGGAAGCGTAACCCCAAGAAAAATTGCTCAGGCCTGCAACTCCCTGTCCCACTCAAACTAAGCTTTTCATCAAAAAGATCCACGAGGTTCCCAAAACAAGATAGGCTTTTGTCAAATTTCTTGAATACCTGCCCTTGGCCAAAGGTAAGGCCCCATTGCTGAAGAAACCACAGTGTGGTCACAAAATAGAGAGACCCTGATAGATCCCTAATGGTAACCAGCTCTCAGATGGTAACATGTACAGTACTGTAAGGCATTACATGAGCTGCCAGGGGAAACTGGTCAATGATATTTGGAGAAAGCAAAGACCACTTATATACAAGACAGACTGATGTCACAAGAATGCTGAACACACTGCTACATGAAAGAGACCAGCAAGTCAAGAAGTGCTCAGATGTGCAACAGTGGTGCTAAACCTAGGTGGGTAATCAATGATTTAGAGATTGGCTAAGAGATCTGCTCAGTGGCAAGGAACCCTTAACTGGAACTTGGATCCATGGGGACCAAGAACCAGGGCTCCAAGGGGAAATTCCCATTAGCAGAGAGCTACAGAGAGGCTACCCCCATTAGAATCTCACTTAATTAACACTGTTTGTCTCACTTAACCTATACTGATCTCACTCTCCCATGGAGATTCTGTTTGTACTTTTCAGAAGTCAGAGAGAGACATGGACAACCCAATTCCACCAACAAGCCATGGATGATGGATAACATCCTGGCAGGAGATGATCCATCCCTGGCCTATCATATAGGGTCAAAATTAACCCTATGAGAAAATAGTGAGATAAACAAGAGACCTATCCCCACAGCAAGTCAGATAACCCAGGAAAGGTCAATGGAGACAGACACCAACGATACCCAACACAACCGAAAACGTAAGTCCAGAGACACTTAAGATCTCAACAATAAAGCAGACTTAAAACTCACCCACCATGACTCAGGGAACTGAGCAGAAGAGGGGGCAGAAAGAGTGTAAGAGCCATGGTGGGGGAGAATATCCAGAGATATCGCCCCCCTCAGCAACAACACACAAAGGAGAAAAAAACTGGCCACTTCTTGTGCAATTCATAACGCCCTACCCCATGGACTGATCCAGTATGCCCACTGAGGAGGATTCCCCAGTGGGTTGGGAACAGGGAGGAGGGAAATGGGGATATAGTCACAAGATTTGCCCATAAAATGTGTCTAATTTTTGACAGTAAAGATGTTTTTAAAAGATAGAAAGCTCACAGGACTTCAAGGCCTCTCCTTGAGACTATTTGAGCTATGAAAAATTACTGGAGGAAAAGGAATTCTCTTGTGGAGTAGCTCCAGGGATGAACTTTTCATAAGCCATCAGCCATAATGAAGTGGACTTTTCAATAAGGCTCTACAAGCCACCCATACTTTTATCCACTCATAAATTCATTCACCAAGCTGGGCTTGGACAAAATTATTTCTTTGATTTGTAGTTGCCCTGTCTGCAGTGAACAGAAACACACTCTTCAGGAAGAGAAAATCATGCAACGTTTATGAATGGGTTGATTTTATATGAAAGGTGGGTTCCCAGTGAGTTGTCATTTCTAGAATTTTGTGTAGACTGGGATGGGCAGTATCTGTAGTCAACAAGGCCCCAAGATGTCAAAGTATGTATGTAAAAAAATTAAAAGTATAGTTAATACTTAAACCCTCCTTCCAAACTTTTGGAGACCTGTATGTCTAAATTCAGAGTATTCTCTTCTTCATCCACCCTTACTTTAATTCTCAAAGACAGTAGAGACAGCCCTAGGCAAACGAGATGCTCGGAAAAGTGTGTTGCTTTCTTCCTTTTGAAATCCAGAGTCTGTGCAGCCCTGAGTGTCATGCAGGTGATTGGACAGTCTTAGACTGACTTGAAGACACCTCCAGGAAAGTAGTTTAAATGTATTAGTTCCTAGAGTGATACTTAATCTTGGCTTACTCCCTTGCTCAGAGTTCAGAAGTAACTGGGGAAGACTACAAGGCAAATAGATGGGGATGAGTACAATTTTGTCATAAATGAAGCTGAATTGACAAAATGTAATTTGTGCGTGGGAACATAATAAGGCATCCACGTATACCCATGAATGTGCATTCCTTCACCAGGTCACAGGGCAGGAGGACAAAAGATCTCTTTTGGGGGGAAGGAGTGTTTGACCCAAGGACAAGCTGTTCTGAGGAAAATGGGAGACCATAGATGAGAGTTATCCAAATCCAGCATGTTCTCCCAGTCTTCTAAGGAAACCAGTAGGAGCCAACATTCCAGCTTGTTCTCTCAATAGGACGCATACTACAGTAACTCATGAGACTATGTGACTATCGCTGTGGCATATTGGCCCAATACTTAGCCAGAGATGGAAGAAAATAATCAGGCCTCTGTCTATAAGATCCCTTCCAATGCTCAAAGAATATTGTGGAAGCAGTAGCTGGAAAAGAATGTAGCAGCTAGAGGAAGGGGTCAAGTATTGTGGTAGTAATTTCTGTCAAACTGAAACAATTCATCATGGAGGAAGGTTCCTTGAGACTCCAAAAGTAAATGAAACATATTAGATTCAGGAAGTAAATAAATCACAATTCTCAGGAAGTTCCTGAAACTTACAAGATTCACAAGGGTCCTGCCGAAGTTATACAAGTACTACCTGCTGAGGAAGAGACACTTTGACCAGCCAGCTGCCTGTAAGTTATGCAGGAAGCTTCAGGATGCAGGTTGCAAAGTCATCACTTACTCTGGGGTGGGCTTTCTGGTGATGAAGCTGCTTTTTAGTCACCCAGGCTTCTCTAGGTAACCAGTCACCTATGCTCTGAAAGTAAGCCCAATTAACTCACTGGCTCATCAAGTTAGACTTCAGTGGAATTACTACAATGGTGTGTCATTGGTGCCCTGTCTGTGGTAGACAGACATTTATTTGTTCATATCTCCCTGGGAAAAGTTAACACAATAGCATGTACTAAAGGAATCAACATTATGGATCTCATGGATTTATGTAAACTCACAATTTTTCAATCCTGATTCCCCAAACTGGACAAGATGGTTGTCAATTACCATAAACATACATGTACACATGTGTATTATCTCTCTCTTACACACACACACACACACACACACACACACACACGCACAAATTGTGATACCCCTTAGTGACCACATCTAAACCAGGTTCTCCCAGGATCCCAGAAAAGTGATTTTATAAGAAAAATAAAAAGACCAGTATATATCCCCTTCTATGCATTGGTTTACAAGAATCAAATAAGAAGGCACATGCTTGCCTTTTAGAAAGGACCAAGTTTTAAACGAGATATTTTTCTAAGGCAACCATATTAAAGCTGTTTATGAAGGAATGCCAACACAGGCTTCCTAGAGGAATTAAGTCTCAGTCTAGACTTTAAAAAATGTGTCTAGACAGCAGAGGGAGATCTCCAAATAAGTGAAAATCATTGATATAAGAGAGTAAAAGTAAATTGGGGATAAGATGTTGGATTTAGGAAGAAATTTTCTCAAAGCATGGTGCTGTGTTTGGGTATGGTTTGCTCCTTGGAGCTTATGTGCTATACAGTACTGGTCGTCACTTGCAAGGTGTTGAGAGTGTGGAATTTTTAAGAGGTGAGAATCAGTGCAAAGTGGCAAGGTGATTGGAGGCACTGCCTTCTGAAGGAAATACTATAGTTTCCAAGAGACCCCAGTTAGACTCTGGGTTATGAGCTGTGAGCCATAAAAAGAACAATCCTGGCAGGCCCTGAATTTCTCTGGCTTCCTGCCTTACCATGCCAACTCTCTTCTACGTGTACTCCCACAAAGATGCCAAGTGGCATACTGTGACCCAGCCAGATGCCCCATGCCAGAACCAAAATGGTGCTGGTTCCATGCTCTTGGACCTCCAGGCCTGCAAGGACTGCTTTAAAAAGAAGCCTCAAGGTCTTTTTTTTTTTGTCCATAATGAGTTACATTATTTAATGGGCAAATGATGAGTTGTTATCCCCAGTTCCCCAATACTCCTCTTCACCATCCCCAATCAGCTAAATATCCTCCTTTGTGGGCAGTCTCGATCAGTCCTCGGGGCTGGGGATCATGGATAGCCTAGTAGTCAGCCCAGTTCTCCTGGTCGTAGTATGTTGTTACTCAGGGGTGTCATGCCTCTGGATATTCTCCCCCACCATGGCTCTCTCAGTTCTCTGAGTCATGGTGGGTGAGTATTAAGACTGCTGTAATGTTGAGAACTTGGGGGTCTTTATGTCAAAAATCATTAGTTTCTGTCTTGCTGGGTTATTCTGTGTTGATTGAATGGCTGTGGCTGTGGGTCCCTTGTTCATCCCATCATTCTCTGAGGGGTTCCATATGGATCCTCTATGATATGACTGTGGTGGCTCATCTCTTGCCAGGATCTCAGCTATCGGCCTACAGTCGTTTGGTAGGGTTAGATGGGCCTCAGCTCTCTCGCTGCATCCTGAAAAATACAAACACAATCTCCATCGAAGAGTGAGATCAGTATAGGTTAACAGATATACACAATTCTGGATTACCTAGATTCTAGTTTTAGTAGCCTCTCCATCAGTCGCTCCCATAGTGCATCTCTTCTTGGGAGCCCAAGAGTCCAGGTTCCAGTGCATATCGCCCTAAGTCCCCAGTCCAGTTAAGGGCTCCCCTCACTAAGTGGAATATTTGGCTGAATTTAAAAGCTGTTGATTGTCTCCCCCAGGACCAGGCTCCTCCATTGCACAAGTGCTCCTTTTGGTTCGCTCTTCTCTCCCAGTAGGAAGTGTGGTCAGCCTACTCGTGGCAGCAGACTGTGTTTCATGCCAGTGGTCTCTGTTTGCTCCAGCTGTCATTGACCAGCTTCCCCTGGAGCTTATGCAGTGCCTTCCAGCACTACACTAACTACCATCTGAGGGCTGGTTACCATTCTGGGCCTCGAAGGGTCTCTCGATGCTGATGGATGGCATTCTGTGTTTTTTTTCAGCAACAGGGTTTTGCCTCAGGCCTGGGGAGGGCATTCAAGAACTTTGACAGAATTCTGTCTAATTTTTGGAACCTCATGGGTCGCTTTGGTCAACAGCTCAGTGAGCGAGGGAACTGGTGACTGGGACCAGGGGTTGTCAGACTGAACAATTAATCACAGGCTTAGACTCTCTCCCCTACTACTCATGGCCCCTCTTGCCAGTCAACGTCCACTACTTGCTCAATAGGTTACAGTGTGTTCGTGAGGATTTTATGATTTTTGAACCCAAATTTGTTTAGCCTCATGCTTAAGCCATTCCCTCTTACATCTTTAATATTTTCTTATAGCAATAGAGAATTAATACATACATTAGAAGGCATCTCCCTATATTTTGTATAGCAGTTCACCTGGTGGTCCAAATAGGAAGTGATAACAACCCAACAACTGATGGCAATATGATCTCTTTCTCCAATCTAAATTCAGATGATGGACAGTTTTATTGGAGGCCCAAAGGGAAAACACCAAGAATCATCTTTAAATGGTATCATCAGGACTGATCCTGTAAAATACCTTTCAATCAGATTTGTCAACCAATTTTATTTGCCATCCAATGGCTACTGTCATGGGTTCCTTGGACATCAGAATCCCAGGACCCCTGTCTCTGAGAAAAAGAATAGAAACGACATATAACATGCTTTTCATCTAAAAGGCATTTTTTAAAGAAATAATGATTGCTACCTTCTCCAGGACCCTGGGACATAAGATCCCCCTTTCTGTGTTTGTCTTCTTCACAGTAATCAGTACTAAATCTCTCTCTCTCTCTCGGGTAAGTGTTCCCCTAGATTCTTGTTATTGTTCATTCTTATCCACATCTGAAATTTTGTGTTGAGGGTTGACTAGTCTAACATTAAATCCAGTTTTAAAATACTTTCCCAAAAAGAGTGCTTGGCACTAATTCACTTTCTTGATGGTTGTAAGATTAATCTCCCTGTTGTTGGAGAATGTATCACTCAGGGTACAAGAGGCTCGGTTCCTGCAGTTTGCATGTCCTTGAAGCATTGAAGTGTGACAGCCTTTCTCGGGAGAGGAATAAACCCCTAGAATGAGTCATTGCAATTCTGCAAATAGGGATTCATATGGACACCAAGAATATTTCACCTTCTGACAAACAAGTTTCCTCCATAGTTGACACATTCTCAGCCATGTGACATAATCTCAAACCAAGTAACTTGGTGAATTTTCTTCTCTTTTTCTAATTCTGACAATATAGAAAGTGAATATACCCTGACAGGTGATGCTATTTGAAGCATGAGCTACTCCTAGCATATGAAGAGGTGTGGGGCGTGCCCCCTCACAGATTCACCTCCCTCTAGCCTCAGAGAACGATTGTGAGCTTTGTGGAGATCCCATATCTCAAAATCATGACTTTTTTTCTTTTTCTTTCTCCCATGACAAAAATAAACCCATGTCTTGAAAGAGCTAAAAGCAGGGGTCTAGAAGACGGGTGCCACAGCCCTGAACCCAGGAGACAGTGCACTGTACCTGGATTGCACACCAGCCAGTCATTCTTTGTTAGCTTTAATCCTCCACAGTTTTACAGGAAAACTGCATTTTTACCCCTGGTGAATTTACATGGAAACTGAGTAAATGAAAAGTTAAATGCTCATCTATGGTAGCCAAGCCAGTCTGCTACAGTCTGTAACAGATGAGTGGTTCCTA
Organism: Zapus hudsonius; assembly: GCA_004024765.1. Taxonomy (NCBI): domain Eukaryota; kingdom Metazoa; phylum Chordata; class Mammalia; order Rodentia; family Dipodidae; genus Zapus; species Zapus hudsonius. Next base: position 47,944 of record PVHP010007760.1, on the reverse strand, counting down.
ATTCAGGGAGGGTTGGCCCCCAGGAGACAGTGGGCAGTGACTGGAGATGAGACCCAATGAAAGGGGGGTGTTACTTGAATCTAATAGATAAAGATTTTGGACACTGCTCCACACCCTGAAATACACCAAACATCCCCCACAACTAATATCTATCTGTCTAGCTCCAAAAGCAAGTACTGTTGAGACTGAGGAATAATTTTTTTCTAGTCAAGATTTTTTTCTTATGATCTGGGATGCAAAGAAGCACATCCCTGCTTCTTTGCAAGTGTTCATATTCCTGAGACCATCTGGAACCAGTTAGAGCAGGTTACCAGGGATGGGGCTGGGCAAGAAGTGGTCCCTCCACTACAGTCCACTACTGACTACAAACTAAGGGATAGTCAGACTGGCAAGGGTTTCCTGAAGAGGGCAAGGAGCAGAATCCAGAGGACAACCTGACAGTGGAGAGAGCTCTACACACCCACACATCCAACATTAGAAGGGTAGGTAAGGTCACCTATAGCCACTAACACATTGTCCTTCTTAGTAAAAATTGGAAATAGGGGAAGTGGAGACATCAACGCATTATTCCCTTATTAAGTGTATCTAATTATGGATAATAAAATATTAAAAAAGAGAAAAAAATTGGAGACCACACACCAGAGAGCCTCCACCAAACACCATCATTACACCCTTGCTGTTTTTCCAAAATTCTGTCCATGGGTAGAAACTATAAAATGGTAGACGTGGTTCACAAGGAAATGTGATGATGAGACTGAGCACACCCTTCACTACCACTTGCCTGGGAGCTGAACCTGCTCACTGGGTCCTTTCAAGGGAGACCTGCCTCAGGCATATGCCAAATACTTGTTCCTTTTATTTCTCTCTTTTCTTTATTTCTCATTTGTTCTTGTAGAAAATGGAATTAATTAATGAAAGTAAAGGCAAATCTCCTTTATGATACACATATTCCCAAAGCACAGTATCATTAGCAGTGATGCTACAATTGGGACTGTCCACTATAAAGTGATGTTACTTCTCTTGGCAACTGGATTTCATCCTTCTCATAGCTGAATGCCTTGAATCTACACTCCTGACACATGAAAATCACAGACCTAAGAAAGAAAGGGGAAAGACAAAGGTTGTGACCTGCCTCCTCTACCATAGAGGAAGTACCACCTTAAGCTCAAGTTCAGAAAAAAAAAAAAAAAACGGTTGTAGATAACAGGCAAAATCAAGATGAATTGTTCCAACATGCCCCCGACTCCAGAGAAAGAAGACTGTTTTGTAACCTCCTCTTTTCCAGATATACTATGGTTCCATCAGGGAAGTGTTTGTGAGGCACAAGCAGTAGATGCTGCTGGAGAGACAGGAACACATCTCATCTCAACTTGATCAAACCCATTCACATCACAGCCCAACTCTGCTAGGCCTGGATTTGTATTGTAAGAGGAAGCACAATGTGGTGAGAGGGTCATACATGTGGAACAGGCAAGCTTGAATGGAATCCTTCCTCTGTCATTTATAGGGTAGATGACTAAGCAATTAATTCACACTCAAGAACCTTTCATTTTCTCATCAAGACAAGGAGAATAATACCCTGCCGGCCTGGGCAGTACCTCAGACTGGGTGAGGTGATCAAATGCAATGGAACTTCCAAAGAGCCTCTAGAAGTCTTGCTCTTACTTCCTCACATGTGAGTTTCTGGATCAGAATGCCTGCCTTTCCTTGGCATATCCTATGACACATGTCAACATGACAGATGGGTGCATATGTGCCCAGGTGACACTCAGCTGCCAGGACCTCTGCAGAAGTAGCTGACAGGCATGATGCATTTTTTCCTTATAACCAAAATGCCTCTTACAGTTGAGATCTGAGGCCTCTGGTCTGGTCTTAGTAGAGACCACTAAGATTCTCTACTCCAAACCACGGGCTCATTTCCTGCCCACCACTTCACATGCTATTGCATGAAGCAGCTTAGTGTGAGAGGGGAAACGGCTGCCTCTCTCTCTCTCTCTCTCTCTCTCTCGCTCTCTCTCTCTCTCTCTCCCTTGCTCTCTCTCTCTCTCCCTCTCCTTCTCTCTCCCTTTGTTTCTTCTCTCCCACCTCCTCCAGCTGATACTTGTGGCCAGTCCATCACCTGTCTACTTCAGGGCTGCTGGAGCCCTGGCACAGCAGGATCATGGCCAGTAATTCAGGTCTGTGCTTGTTACTGAGCTGTTTGGCTGAAGGAATAGCTGCTCCACTGAAGGGTTAGCTCCTCGTCATGGAGACAGCATCTGTGGTGCCTCACAGGAAAGCAGAGAATACTTATTGTTTTTATTATGAGAACACAAGGCTGTTCCAAGTGAATTATTCCAATGCAGAAGAATTTACAAGCTCCCTTTCTTCTCCCATCCCACTCCTGCTCAGGGTCTCTGTGTCCCCTTATAGTGTGTCTTTTCTTGGCAGGAGATGACAAGTGCCATTTCCTGGTAGAGTAGTTATGAAGGGAATGAAAAGATGCTTTCCAGTTCATAAATTATGTTCTAGCTCTTAAAAAAATTCATCTCAATTCTAAGAGGGTTTAGAATCAAATTCATCATGCAGAAATCCAGAGCAGACATCTATTATCAGATCAGTTGTCTAGTAGATTGATAAAGGATCTGTCACCCTTTTGTTATTGCCACCCTGGGAGAAATAGAAATTTAAATTTATATGGTGGTCTCTACATGCAAAACACAAAACAACATGCACACTCGCTGCCTTTCTTTCTCCATATGCACTCTTTATCAGGAAGCACATCCCACAGACAAAGGATCAGAGCTTCAGTACAGTGCAGTGCTAGTCCCTTCTCTGCATTGTGCCTCAGGTGAAACAGTGAATCTCTCTCCTCTACCCACAAGGAGTCTGTGGCCAGACTGCAAAACAGTTGTGGCTGAGAAAGTAGGATGGTTAGGAGGATCTACCAAGTGGTAGGTACCTCTTACCACCTTCCCCTTGCTGTTCTGAAATTCTATCCTGTTCAGGTGAGTAAATATTTGCTTCTTTATCTTCTATTGATTTTTTCACCCTCAGTCTCTGTATTAGTTACTTTATTTATGGCTATGACAAAATACCTGACAAGAAGCAACTAAATGGAGGAAGAGTTCATTTGGCTTACAGTTTGAAGGCACACATTCCATCATGGCAGGAAATGTATGGTGGCAGGAGCAGGAGGCAACTTGTCACAGTGCAACCACAGTCAGGAAGCAGAGTGAGGAATGCTATTGTTCAGCTAGCTTCCTTCTCCTTTTTATTCAGCCCTGGTGCCCAGGTCATTGATGTTTCTGCCCACAGTCAGGGTGAGTTTTCCCATCTCAAGTAACAAAATCAAGAAACTCCCTCATAGACAAAGATTTGTCTCCTAGGTGATTCTAGATCTAATGAGATTGGTAATTACAACTAACCATCACAGTCTCTCACCCCACCAACCACTAGGGAGAAAAACTTTTGAAACTGACCAGCTGCATTTGAGCAATGCCTGAGGGTTCCTACCATCTGTATCCTATCTCCTCAGAAGACTTATTTCAAAGCCTTGTACCTTCTTCCTTTTCTTTTGCAACAGTGCCTAGTTGGCAGGGGGCAGTGGAGTTTAAGGGACACTGTTATTGAGTTGGTGGGCCAGTGGTCATGGCATGACTATGTTAGGGAGACCGTTCTGGTTTCCCTAGCAGTGGAAGCCCCTCTGTTAAGGCACTTATCAGCCCTTCTTCTGAGTTCTGTACCTGTTGACATGGCTCTGTTCTGGCATCACAGTGACTGAGGTCCTGGATGATGGGATCACCACACCCCTGTGTCAGGTTCCCTTGGTGCTCAAAGGATAATTCTGACATTGGCCTACTGCCCACATTCTGGGTACATGGGACCTTCCATGCCAAACATGGTCAAAACCCAACTTCTAGATAAGATGGTTAGATACAAAGCCACACTTAAATGAATAAAGAAACAAAGTATCAGAAAGAGAGCTTCCAAGGTGGTATCTGCCCAGCCAAATATCAACTGCCAACTCCAAGATAGAAAGAGAAAACACTGTGTACCAGGAAGAAAGCACATCAAAAACACCAGTGAGTAGCCAGAGGCCAGGCAGCCATGAACCCAGTCAGAATTCACCCTGACAAACATAAAACAAAGACTCTCTTGGAATAAAGACAGGAAAACCTCTGAGTCCACTCCTGGGCATCATCTGACTAGAGGCATCTTCATGAGTTAACATCATGGTCTCCCTAAAACATCAAAGACCTAAGGTTAGGGTAACAGAAAAGCCAAAGAACAACCAACCCTGCCAGTGAGGACTCCAGAGTACCAGTCTCCCAAGGCTGCTGCAAGGATAACTTTCAGCAAATCTCCCATAAGCAATCTTACCTTACAGCTGACCCAAACCCAAACTACCAACAAATCATCAGTACTCAACAACATGCCTCTCCCTGTAAACCTGATAGAAACACACTTCTCAGCAAAACTAAAAGAACCTACTCAAGAGAAAGAAACAACCAAACACAGAGTAAGAAAAAAGGAACAAATAAAAGATGGGGAAGGGAATATCCATCTCCACAAATGCCTAAGAAACATGAAAAGAAAGGACAAAAAAAACTAACAAAAACACACTCCCAAATTCCGAAACTATTCCTTTCAAAGATAATTAATATCTGCTTTTTTCCACAAAAGACTGAATGTAGGGAAGAGAAACATCTACCTTATGTATGTGGCATGTCCCTTTGAGTTGATGTAAATTGATGTCCTGAAGAATCCAGCACTAGCTTGCATTGCAGTTACTCGCTTGTCCTACTTTATATTTTATAATCATTGCAGAAGAAAACAGGCATATGTTATAGAATTTCATGCTATAATTTAACTCCCTCTTCTGCTCTTCCATTTAGTTGGTAATGCTACAATATTTCCATCATCAAGAGAATTAGAGAATATGTACAGTTTTTATTATGCTACAGCATATAACTAAGACATCATGGCATATTTCCTCAATGTATTTTCCAAGGTTTCATTTCCCCAGGTTGCCTTTGTGACAAGATGTGCATTGTGATAAGAAGGTGAAATGATGGTTACATATCCCACTGCAAGTCCTTGTCCAGGAATTCCAACATCCCAGTCCTGGTCTCAGATTGCTTCTTCAGCTTCTGGCACACGTTCAGCACACATGTTCTGGATGCATGAGGTGATTCTCTGATGCTTCATTTTCCTACCATGCTCCTTACTATCATTTATTTACTTTTTTCTATTTATTTTTCTTTTTCTCCTTATTTTCTTTCTACCATGCAACATTCTTCCCAAAATCTTTCTTTAAAACTCATCCTTACACCATAGGCGTTTTCCTGGTGTCCAGTATTCAAGCATCCTCTGCAGTTATATCCGTGCTTCACTGGCTGACCTGTACACAGGAATTTCATCTCATCAAATTTACCACTTTCCCCTGTCCCACCCATCCTTGAGTCCTTACCACTATGGTCTGTTTTCATGACCATGGAAGCCTCTCAGGCCCTTGCACTTTATGGATCCATTCACTGTTCAAATGTTCTCTTAGCCACATACATGATAGAAACTGAGCAGTCAGGAATCCTTTCCTCCCAGCCTCTCAGTGGCTCTTGGTTGACACTCCTTGATTCAGAATCTATGTCCTGTTTAAGATATTTCACAGGCCAATGAGGACACTCTGTTCATATTGACCTTTTTAAAGTTATCAATGTTTGTTCACTCCCCAGGTAGTTCATATCATCATGTGCTGAGGTTGAAGAGAGGAAGGGAAAGCCTTCACCCTCACTTCTTGTGCTATGCTGTCTTTCAGCCTACAGGAAGATGGTGACAAAGGCTCTCTAAGTCACAATAAAGCAGCCTTTTGGGAAATGTTTATTCTTTCAACTTTCCTATTTATGGTTTATAGTGAAGTTTAGAGTAATAGGGGAATCTCCTTGAACATTCTCTATCACTCCTTGTCATTGGCAAAACATAGATCAGTGTCCAGGAAGCCTCAGCAATCTACCAGACACTATAGGGTCAGAAAGAGCACATGCAGGTCTTTCATATCCCAATGAACCAAATTGTACTTCCTAAGAATTTTCTCTCAGACATCTTATGGCTAAATTTTTAAGTAACTCAAAATGTTAATCCTTAATCCCACAAAAAGTTCTTCCATGTTGGGAAGGAAAGTGTCTGGCTATTTTAATGTAACTAAAATTAGGAAATGAACATCGTCTGATTTCATAAAGCATACAGCTTATTGCCATACAAATTTCTCCCCCTTTTGTCTTCATAATCCACCCAAGCAAAACCCATAGATATAAATGACTCTATACACAATACACACAGTACATTAACCACACAGTGAGAGGTTTCCAAACATATTAAAGTACAATTGCCTAGTTAGGCTGAAAGAAAGCTTCTGTGGAAAGCAATGTCTGACTAAAGTTTCAGGTGCACCTTGTTGTCTAAAATGGCACATAGGCTCCTCAGTATTGGCTGATTCTGTGAGCTCTGAGGCAAGCAAAATATGGCCATCTCCAAGTTGGGCTCTAGGTCTTCAAAAGAGCCAGTGGAGTGAAATCTTACCTCTCAAAGTATTTGTCCAGCCTTTGGATCTATGTGGACTCCCAAAGTATTTGAAGCCAGTAGTTGGTATGTGAAATCTGATAAGATATGCTGCCCCATTCTCAAGGAAAGGAAGCACTCAAAGTTATCACAGCAAAGCATGTGTCACTCACATAGTAAACTTCTTAAATGTGTGAAATTTCATTAAAACTGCATCCTACTGGTACAGTTCTGAGCACAAATGTGGTGAGGGCTAGCTTTTCAACAAATATCTAGAAAGTGTTAACATCCCTGCCTTGTCTTTTCAGTACTCCTCTAGTTGTTATCCAAAACAAAAATGTGGTTTTCCTCTATCGTGGACCCATAACCAACCATTCTACATATTCTAGTGTAAACAATTTATGGAAATGTAGCCCTGCCTACCTTAAGACATAAACTTTATATTATGTGTCACTGGCAAATATATAAATCAGTATCTACCTGTGATTTTTCAAATACCTTCTGACCCATCACTAACTTGAAAAAGTAGAAACTTATCCAGAATTTCAGTTAGTTCCATATTTTAAGATATAATCTCTTCATATGAGTTATAGCAGGGAGTCAACAGCTTTTTAAATTGATATTTTATGGTCCAAAATTAGATACATTGTATTAATAAATATTACATCGGTATTCCCAATTCCCTCTTCCCTGTCCCCAATCAACTGGGTATCCTCCTCAGTGGACATATTGGATCGTTCCATGGAGTAGGAGGTTATGGATAGCACAAGAGGCATCCAGGCACTCCCCCCCCTTTTGTGTTGTTGCTGAGGGGGAAATGTCTCTGGATATTCTCCCCCACCATAACTCTTACACTATGTCTGCCCCATCTTCCCTGAGTCATGGTGGGTGAGTTTTAAGACTGCTTTTGTCAACATATTTTTATTTACCCTTTATAGAGTAACCCAAAGAAAACAGCATGAAAAAAAATAGTATCAATGAAGACTATTTTGTGAAGATTTTACTTAACCTTCAAAATGCCCAATATAATTGTCTAGTTATGGCAAAATGACCAAAAGATAGCAAATGAATAAGAATATCAGCATGAGAAAAGGCATATGAAACATTAAAGTGAGTGTTTATCTTTTTAAATGAACTCTAAATAATAAATGGAAAAAATAAAACTACATATGCCAAACATAGCAGTTAAAATATTTTTTCTCAGGATTCCCAAAATGTAAATTTCTTTATTAGAACTTTAATGGATGAGCTTTAATAGAAGGCTTTACCTGAGTACCCATCTTTCTTAACTTAGTTTGTGAAACATGTACAACTCTCTGTGGTAGTTTCAATGTGGAGTGTCCCCCACAGCCTCATGTGTTTGTGATTATGCCTCACTTAGTTCCAACATGGGAGGAAGAGCCTTTCTAGAGGTGGTGGTATTAGTCTAGCCCCACATGATGTTCAGGAGCTCACTCTTGAGGCTTCCTCCCTGTTAATGTGACAAGCTTTCTGCTTGTGACATGCTTTTCCCACCATGATTAAACCTCCCTCAAAAACTGTAAGCTGAAATAATTCCTTTTATTTTACAATCTGCTTCTTGTTGTGTGTATTGTGTCAGTGACAACAAGGTAACCACTATACTTCTGAGATCCTCAACCTTCTAAGAATCTGGCCAATCAGTTTACCTACAAGTCTGATACGTGAACCTCTCCCTTGACACTAAGCACCTGGATGCAGTTATCCATTGGCCCCTGAAGACCCATCAGTTTCCACAATGGAATCTCATATCATTCCATAAATGCTTTTTCCATATTTATGACTTTTTGTCTCAGAGCATTGCGTAAATACTTTACTTATACCACAAGGGACTTTAAGTTGTGCACCTGTGAGATTTATATGAGCCATATTACTAGTTATATAAATTCAGTCCTAACTTGTAATATATTTGAAAATAATAAGATGCCAATCATATTTAGGTATCATTCAAGCAAGGGACAGTGTGTTTTATGTATGACAAGGTGTGATAGAAACAATAACAAAAAATATCCATCTCCTTCAAACAGTAAATAATACAGTGGAAACCAGAACTCAAGTCTTCTGCTTCCCAGAAACTATTCAATAACATGACTTTGGCAATCAAAGAGCCTAAACTCTTTAATAATGCAACTGTCATAGTCAGGAACACACCATTGGGATGAACCTCTAATCTGGCACAGTTTATGGGAGGAAAGGATTTACTGAAGCTACAGATCCAGGGGAAGTTCCAGAATGGCATAAGAGGCTGGCCCCCCTTCACAAGACCAAGGAGGGAGAGAGAGAGAGAGACAGAGAGAGAGAGAGAGAAGCCATCACCGACACCATACACAGAACAACAAAGAGGCAGGAGGAAGAGAGAGATTTTATCACCCTGTATATAGCCTTAGGGGAGGGTCTTGCAACCCTTTCCAGCCTTGTTGACTTCCTTTGTCTCTGGAATTTCCTTCCTAAATTGCCCTCCCAGGAAGGGATGTCGGTTTCTAGCTTCCCTTTCATCCTGCCCCCTACCAATAGGGCTGCCTTCCTGTGAACAACATCAGGAACCCACCCAAGATTACTTAAAAGGTCAAGTTACAATAAAACTCAATCATCACAAACTTATAGTCATGTCTCACTAACCATAGAGATCAGTTCCAGGATCCCACATAGAACAAAAGTCCACTGATGTTCAAGTCCTTCACACAAAATGAAAATATTTGTATATAACCCATACACATAATTATTGTGATCTTTTTCTCATTGCTGGGACAAAACACCCAACCATAAACATCTTATGGGAGGAAGTGATTTATTTTGGCTTACAGTCTTGAGCGGAAGCTCCATGACGTCAGGAGAAAGGTGTGGCATGAACAGAAGCTGGACAATAACCTGTGCCACACCAAGTGGACAACAATAGCAAGAGAGTAATCTAAACTCTAGCAAGGGGGTGCTGGTTTTAACACTCCTAAGCAAGTCCACGACAACACACCTCCTCCGTCAAGGCTCCGCTTCCCAAATTATCATCATCTGGGAACCAAACACTCAAAACACATGAGTTTATGGAGGACATCTACCACCATTTTGCCCATCCACCATGAAATGATGACCATCCATGATGTAAAATTCAATGCATTTAGTCCAACTTTAAAAGTCCCCATAGTAGTTTCAATACCATTACTATTCAAACTTTCCATAGTGCAAGGTCTATTAACTGTGATCTGTAAACCAACAACACATAATGGCACAGAGTAAGCATTCATACTGCAAAAGATGGCATTGCAAGAAAAGATTGAATCAATGCAAGTTCTAAAACAAACAGGGCAAACAATAAATCCTGTTGCACCAAGTCCAGCATCTGTAACAAGTGACAAAGTCTCTGAATTTCCAATTCATCCCCTCCAGCTGAGTTCTTCACAGACTGGAGAACAATCCATTCCAATGTAACAGCACTCTTTGGCAGTTGTCCAACAGTCTTGGCATCTCAATAAAATCCTGGTGTTTCTACTGGAATTCTATAGGAATGATACCTGGTTTAAAAGGGACCGAGGAAAAGAGGTCCTGCAAAGTCCTTGCCAATTTTTAGAGTTTTGGTATGCTTTTATCTGTATAGCTATCAGGACAATAAAGGTGGCATTTCTCCAAGATATTTATAGTTAGAGTGAGGTAACGTTACTTTAAATATTAGCCAGGCAATTTAATCTATATTCCAATCAGTATCATAATGAATTATCCTCTGAATCATTAACATCTTTCAGGCACAAAAGTTTAGGAATTTCTGAGTTAAGATTACAGACATTGGTTCTGGAAATTTCCCTCTGGGGAAATTTATCAGTAATTATCAAATTCCTTTAAACAGTAGAATTTTAGTGACACTATATTATTTTGTGTCTCATTTATCAGTGGGTATTCATATTACTCAGAGTTTTTGAGTCATGGGGAAGTTAATTATAACAGCTTTAACTATTTCTCTGCAACAATAAATGTTCACCATGAACAATACCACTGGGGGTTCAATGCTTGACAACATGAGTAAAAATGAGCAGTGTTTTTTATTTTACTCTGCTATATTAAATCACATAATTAGACACAAAAGTTTCAGGTGAAATTTGTTTTTGTAATTGTGTTCTAAGTGCTATAATTTTTAATTAATATGAAGAGTTCAGTGTTCACTCCTTGAATTTTTAAGCTGCAATTTTTCTTTTCTACCTGCAGCTCCTTTATTCTGGCTTACCTCTCTTTTGACATAGATTGTTTGAATTACTAACTCAACAATAGACTCACAGCTTCCTCAATTTTACCCAATTTGGTAGGATGAAAAGCATGTGGCTTTAGAAATACAGCATAACCCTGGAGATGAAAGTAATAATAGCTCTGTAATAAGAAAATGTCAGCAGATGGTATGTGGCTGTTTCCTTCTTGAGGGGAACATCAGCTGTATTCAACATTTGAAACTGCTACATGGGTACAATGCCATGGATGCAACTTTGTACTTTCACAAAACAAAAACTTCCTTGTCATGACCTAGGCTTGAAAACAGCAGGACACCTCTGGCCAATGCAGTGGATGTCATCATACTGGACTGCAGTGTGGTTTCCCAGGCTGCTTTGACTAAATCTGTATCCCAACCTAAGCAAAAGTTCCAACTTATATCAGAATGGGAAATCCTACTCTGTAATAGGAAACCCTGCTTGCCATCAATTTTAAGATATGTAAAAGGGGCGCTGGAAAGATGGCTTAGCAGATAGAGTGCTTGTCATGCAAGCTTGAGAATCTGAGTTTGAAATCCCAGCACTCACATGTAAAGCCAGACATGGCCATGCACACTTGTAATGCCAGGGCTGGGAGGCAGACACAGGAGTCTTTCCAGGATTGGTTGGCTAGTCTAACTGAATCAATGAGCTGTGGGTTCAATGAGAGACCCTGCCTGAAAAAAATAAGGTGAAGAACCATTGAAGAAGAATCTCACTGACCTCTGGCCTCAGCATGTACACACACACACACACACACACACACACACACACACACACCACATATACTCACATACAAGACAAACAAAAACATCTGCAAAAATCTTGGGGAAATGGGCAATAACATCAATTAATAATGGTAATAATAATAATAACTGGCAGTGTAGTTGTAGTGAATAATGACTGACACAAAGGAAAGAAAAGACTATTTGGAAATGGATGCAAGAGCTTAGACTCCATTTTCTCAGTTTAGGGGCTTGGAAGATAGCCCTGTGAGTAAGAACGCTTACCACGCAAGCATGAGGGCTTCAAAGGACCTGATTCACCCTGAGTTCCCTTCCCAGAACCCGTGTAAACAGCTACACATGGCCACACATGCCTGTTACCCCAGTCCTGTGGGGAGCAGAGATAAGAGACTCCCTGGGGCTTACTGGTCAGCCAGCATGATCAAAAACTTTAGTTCTAGGTTCAGTTTCATCTCAAGAAAACACAAATGAATGACAGGAAAACACCCAAATTTCTCCTCTGGTTTCTACACATATGCATGTGCACACATACACACATACCACACCACAAACACTGTGCACACACACATGTACATACACCACACACACATACTGTGCACACACACATATACATACACCACACCACACACACTGTGCACACATACACGCACACACAAAACACAGTTTTTCCTATCTCTCTCAGAATTCAAGTTGCCTCACACTTTATTTCAATGACCATGATGTTGTTTCAAGAAGATCTGCCAAATCTGAGCTTAGAAAATAAAACCAGAATTTTAGCTTGTAAAATTCTTAATACAAAAATAAACTTCAACGTGTTATTAAAAGTAAGGAAAAGATTGGAGACAAAGGTGGAGGACAAGTATCTGGTTGTTTGAAATCACACCCCACGACCAGAATATTCCTTACTGAGAACAAGCTCTCCTTCCTCAGAATCACATCCCTCATTTAGCTCCAGCTCTGGCCAGTCAGGATATATAAACCCAGGTCTGCTGATCTCTATAGTAGGAATTGTATCCATTTATAGGATGCTTGAGAAATATAAAGAAATATAAAGATGCTCCAGTGAATAAATTATAAGGTATACTGGAAAAGAATCCTATGTGGCTATGACCAATCACGAGTAAAAGTGTAATGATGTGGAAAGCTACTCACCCTGCAGGATGTGGAAAACCATCAGTGACTTACAGAGTTCCCCTCTGCTTATCCCAGAGGAAGGAGGATCCCTGACTGTCCATAACCTTCCTTTCCCTACAAGTTCTCCTCAGGTGGCCTTCCTGTGGTTTCCCAGTTACTATCTCTAACCTCCAAAATACTAGTCTTTTCCTCTATTGAAAGAAGAATGAAAGAAAGGAGGAAAAGAGAAAGTACTCTTTTCTTCAGGCAACCTGCCAAGTGGGTGTACAGATGAAGATGAATAACAGGAGGTGAGATGTTTACCCATTCAGGCATGATGCTCATTTTACTTGTCTATTCTCAGAGCAGAAAGTGAGCATCTCCAGAGTGTCGGACAATAAATGCAGAGATGGAAGACAGCAGTGCTCTTCAGGACAGCAACATGATGCCCATGAACTTGCAGCATTGAAACTAGAGTGAGCATCTATCCCCACAGCAAGGAAATCTTCACAGTGCTCTGCAAGGCTGAGCCCAAATTCACCATATGGTAATGGGTAGAAGAAAATCCAGAAAGGAAAATCAGAACAGAAGCCAAGACTCAGCCTGTGATGGTTAAGTTTTGATGTCAACTTGACCTTTCAAGTAAGGTGGGTCTCTAAGGATGTTCACAGGAAGGCAGCTTCTAAGTAGGGGGCAGGATGTAAGGAAGCTCAAAGTAGCTAAGAGTAAACATCCTTTCCTGTGTGGGCAGTGCAGGAAGGAAATTCCAGAGACCCAGGAAGCCATTAAGTCTGGAATAGAATTGCAAGACCCCACCCTAGGGCTATATAAAATTGAAAGAATTCTCTCCTTGCCCCTCCTGCCTGTTTGCTAGTGTGTGTATGGTGTAGGTGATGGGTTTTTCTCTCTGCTTGGATATATGAAAGGGGAACAGCCTCTTTTGCATTCTGGAACTTCCCCTGAGCTACAAATAAATCCTTTACTCCCATAAACTGTGCCTGGTTTGGAGATTCATCCCAGCAGCGTGTGGCTGACTGCAACACAGCCCACTCTGGATACAAGAAGGTCCTGTAGAATAAAGTGGTGGCTGGGTATCTCTGTCGCAAGTTTCCCTTTTCATTTCCAGTCCATTATCTGTCTCTCCCTTCTGGAGAGAGTGTTTTACCCATCTTTATTTTCCCAGTGCAACAATGTAGTACTTTGTTGATGGTTTTAATCGCTAATAATGTATATTGACTGCAAAATAATGAACTTCATTGTGGCATTTTTCTACATAAATATCATAAATTTTGCTCATGTTTTCTCTCTCATTTCTCTCCTTTGTCCCCCTCCCACTGATTTTGCCCTCCTCTCAGAGAGTATCTATTCTACTTCTATGATTTCTTTTTAAATCTAAAGTCCACTTGTGAGTGAAAACATGTATAGTTACCTGAGACTACATGGTGAATTCCAGGTCAGCCTGGGCTAGAGTGAGACCCTACCTCGGGGGAAAAAAAAAAAGCAACTAATTCCATGAAAAATGGGTGCTTGGCAGGTATCCACCATGAGGGGAACATAGAATGTAGGTAAATTTTAAACTGGAGGGACTTAGCCTAAATTTTTGATTATTCTGAATTACCTTTGATGTCTCAATCTTCCAAAGGAAGTAATCAGAAAACACTGAAAACTTGTGCACTATTGCCCAAGTTGGTAGATGTCTCAACAGAACTTGAAGAGTTAGGATGTGACCAGGGTGAGCCACAGAGAGGATTAGGAAAAAGAAATCAGCAGGTGAAGGAAAGAAGTGGCTAAGCAGCTCGGTTGCTGTGTAGAGGGCCTCGGGACATTGTGCGCATCAACCGAAGATGATTTTAATGAGTTACCATGTGCATGAGGAATGAAAGAACCAAAGAATTGGAGACCTTTAAGAAGATATCTGCAGGACCTGTGTGCAGTGGTCTTCTCATTGTTGTGACATAACAAAACACAATTTAAGGGAGGCTTACGGTCCCAGGGTGCGGTACAGCATGGAGTCAATGACAGCAGAAGCCAGAAGCAGTGGTCACATTGTGTCTGCAGTCAGGAAGTGGTGGAAAATACACAGGAAGTGGAGCTGGTCTACAACTCTCAAGGCCCATCCCCAGTGACCTACTTCCTCCAGGGAAGCTTCAGCACCAAAAAGTTCCACTACGTTCCTAAACACCACCATCATCTGAGCACCAAGTGCTCAAACACAGGAGCCTGTGGAGGTCATGATATATTCAAATCATAGCAATATGTTACTGTACAGCTACGGTCTGTACCTTTCACCACCATGCACATGCTGCTGCCTAGGTTTTGGCATCTAACATTTCTGCCTTTCACCTTCTTCTTCCACAAGCCCAGGCTTTGCAGCAATTGCACAAAAAAAAGAAAGAAAGGAAAAAGGAAAAAGCCACTTAGATTTCCTAGTATGAAATTCCAGAGGAAAGTGAAGCCTATCAACAGGAGAGGAAAACCACAGCAGCTCTTTGCTTCAACTGTTCCTGAACCCCACTAGTCTTATTTATATGTTCGAATACCTGTTGCCCTGAGCTGAAATATTAAGGACACTCATTGTCAACAACACTGCTTTCTGTGCATCCTATGTGCATGCAGACTATGGTTTATTTGGGCACAGGAAGGCTAAACCACTTCTGACAGAGTAGCATTATGAAAATAAATGACTTGATCTGGTGCCCATAACTTCTCAACCATGCATTTGTATACTTCCATATCTTTGCTATCTACTACACATAGCCAAAAGTGACAGCAAATAAAATAAAAAGCAAGTTATGCCAGGCTTCTAGGATTATATATAATTATTTGCTGTAATCAATCAATAAGCTTCTATAATAAATTTAGCCCACATTCGTTGTACTAATTTAAGTCTTGGGCACAAATTTCTTTTTAACATGTTGGGTTATATTTTCTTCTAAAATCTCAATATTTTTAACTAGGCTATTGGCAAATCACCTTCATATTTTACTTTAATAGCCTAGGAAAAAGAAAAAGAATCCTGTTATTTTTTAAAAGAATGAAGCCTGTCTGAATAATAAAGTTGTTGTGCTTTGAAATTCAAAGCAATGTATTTAAATCTTTATCGCAAAGATTAAAATGTCACCGTATTTTGAAAATTATTCACAATTGAAAAAAAAACAAAGTTGAACAAAAAGGGCTTCTCTATAATAAAATATATTCAATTGATATATTTTTGGAGAAGGATTACAACCCTTCAAAAATAATGTGATTTCTAGTGACATGTTCCTTTATATTTTGCAACTACTTTTAAAGCAAGTCTATACTCGTGATCTTGAATAGAGAAGAAAAAGCAAGCAAAGACACACAAAACTGTATATTTATCATTAATCATATATTCACATTAAAGCCATATTTGGTTTATGAGTTTTAAAACCCTACAGAAAAATATCAAATTCAGTAAACAATATGGTAGAAAATTTAGAACTCTATCCAGTTCAGATTATGATACTGGAAAGCAAGTCCTTCTACATAGCCCTAGCTAGTGCCCTATTGAAGAGGAACTGGGGCCAATTATTTTTCACATGAGAAATCTTCTAAAAGTAAAGTAGAGTGGTTAAAAGACACAATCTGGACTGGAGAGATGGCTTAGCAGCTAAGGTGCTTGCCTCCAGAGCCTAATGACCTGAGTTCAAGTCCCCAGTCAGTACCCATGTAAAGCCACGTGTGCAAAGTGGTGCATGCATCTGGTGTTCTTTTGCAGTGACTAGAGGCCCTGGTGCATCTGTTCTCTCTCTGTCTTTCTCTCTGTTTCTCTCTCTGCTTGCAAATAAATAAATAAAAATTTTTAGAACATAAATTACACACAATCTCTTTAATGATGACCTAAGTGATGTCTTTTCCAGTGAAAAGGGCCCCAATACATTTGCAACTGCTGTTCCCAAAATGCTTCTTCTTTGGATCCTCTTATGATTGGGTTCATCCTGTGATTTACAAAGCAACTTGTGTGCACATAAAGACCTTACCAAGTGACTTCAACTATACTGAGTCTGAAACATGTTCTCTTTGGCGCATCCTGTTTTGTGACTTTGAAATGATCAAATTTAACTCATTGTTTTGGCTTGCGTTGTGGTGGAGGGGTATGGTCCATGGATTACTTGGGGGGTCATTGTACACTAACACCCTGGTTTATCCACAGAGCTGGGTGAACAGAGTCATGGGACAGCGGTGAGCCGACGGGCATAGCCACCCAGGAGACAGTTGCAGTGAACAGTTCATTTATTAGGTTGGGGAGGGTACTTTTATTTAGGAGGGAAAGAAGAGGCAGGGGAATAGGCAACAAGGGGATTGGTGGAGCAGGGTGGCCTATGGATATCTCATGAAAGGATTGGCAGGGGCCAATTGCATAGCTAAACTAGAAGGACTTTTTGTTTGCCTGGGCCTTGTTATCACCTTATAGCTGAATTATGTGAACTCCAATAAGCTCAGGCCTTGAAGTGCCTGGGCTTATTAGGGTTTCCTGGGGCCCACCAGGTGGCTGGAGGTTGGAGAGGGAAGGAGACTTCTGAACTCCTGCCAGTCTCAGGATGAGATTTTCAGGTTTCAGGCCAGTCTCAACTTTCCTTTAACCCTAAGTCCTCTATGCCTCTCAGCATGGTCCCACAGAGGGGTATATGGTGTAGGTGGTTTGCAAGTGTATGCATGTGCCCCTGAAGGGTCCCATGCATTCATCAGTGGTGGGGGAAGGGAGGCACTTGCCTGCAGTGCCCTTAGTAAAACATCAGGTATCCTGCCCCATCTCTCTTCAACCTATTCTTATTTTGGGCTGGAGTCTTTTGTTGATACCAGAGCTTGATTTTTTTCATGAGTCCAGGTGATCCTCTGGTGTCTACTATCCTTTATGGGACTGGGATTACTGGTGTACGTGGCTCAACTGTTTACATGATTTGAACTTGGATAGTTTTAAGCCCTTTTCCACTCTCATGCTTGTGCAGGAAGCAAAACTAATCAATGAGCCATCTCTCCAGCCCAAAATTCAAATGAATCTGGAGATTCAACCAATGGAAGGCATGGGATTAGATGAGGTCATGAGGTTGACCTCTCCATGATAACATCAGTGGCTTTACAAGATCTTAAGACAACTCAGCTATATTGCTCACTCTGTTTTGCAATGTGGGGTCCTCCACCGTGTTTTGATGTGGCAAAAGCTGGTGCCAGGCTCTTGGGCTTCCTGGCTTCCAGTTCCATGAGCTATGAAAACCTCTGTTTACAAACTATTCAGTTAGTAGTTGTTGCGGTCAACTTTCTAGTTGCTGCGCAGGAAGAACCCAAACAAAAGCGGCTTGTGGAGGAATGGGTTTATTTGGCTTACGGACTTGAGAGGAGACTCCATTCTGGCAGGGAAAACGATGGCATGAGCAGAGGGCTGGACATCACCTCTGCCATAGCAAAGAGCGGCAGAAAGGTGTGCCAAACCTTATAACCCCATAAGCCCACCCCTGACAACACAGCTCTACTGAGGTTCTAATTCCCGAATTGCCATCAGCTGAGTATCGATCTATCAGAACACATTCATTTGTTTGTGGGGGACACCTGGATCAAACCATGACAGTAGTATTCAGTTCAGAAAGGAAAACAGTAAGAAATGCTTCTAGTGTCTGTCCTTCTCTGTCACTGTCTTTCTATTCTGTCATTAAGCACATCACTGTCTTCTTCAATCAGACTGAGCAATTCCAGACAGGAATCAGGCACTTGGATGCCTGGTACCTAGTAGCCAGGCACTAGCGAACTGTGGCATGCTACTAAAGTCACAGTTATTGCTGGAATTGAATTTCTTTTTCTGTATTTGACCAAAAGGTAGGTCTTTTTTGCTCAGGTGCTATTCCTGGTGATCCATACTCCTGCCTAAGCCACATGCCTTACTTCAGGTAAAGCTCATGGAAGACAAGCACCTGTATGAGATAAGAGCTTCACATAAAGTAATCAGTGATTAGGACCAGCAAGCCTTGAACACAGGACTGAATTTAGTTCCTACCCCTCTGCAGAGGTCTGTGGGACTCCTATACAGCAGCTGAACTTTTCTCTTATGCCAATGGCATTCCCAGCCTTTCATGTTTCAATTTCATGGACAGTGGAAATTATACCAGATGCTATAGTTTGAATGCCTCACTCAAACTCATATTAAAATTCAATCCCCACATAAGATATTAAGAGGTGAGAAAGGACACTGCACTTAGGAGTGGATAACCCTTTCATGGCTGGCAGGATTAATGGGTTAATGAGTGATCCCAAGAGTAGGTGTGTTATACAAGCCAGTGTGACTTTGTCTCTTTATGTGCCCTTCTTTCCTTGTGATGTTTTGAGCTTCCTTGGGACTTTACATAATTCTTACCATCAAGAAAGACTTTGCCAGATATGACTCCTCAACCTTTGACATCCAGGATTCCAGAAGTGTGAGATGAATAAGGCATTTTTTCTTTACAAATTTCCCAGATTCAGGTATTCAATTATAACCATGGAACACAAAGAGATCAGATTTGTGTAATGTGCATCCTCTCTAAGGGATAGGTGTGATGATTAAGCTCTATTGCCAATGTGTTCATATTAGGAACTAAGTAAGAGACACACCTCTTGGATAGATCTGGGAGGGCAATATCAGGAAGGACTGATGGAGGGAGGTAGACAGTCCCTTCAGTGGGGAACTATGTATTAAGAAGTTCCAAGTGAGCATAAGGCCTTTTGCCTGGCTGTCTGTGCTATTTCCTGGTGCATACATCTACCCTCATGCTGCTATCCTTCATGGATAAAGCAACCTAGTTTCATAATTCTTCCAACATGGACTGAAGACCAGTGACTATCCTCCAGGCCTTCAGTGCCAGATTGAGGACTGCTGAGACATTCAACCTCGTGAACAGAGCAGCTGCCAGGTTCTCTGATCTTCCAGCCCATAGACAGCTAGCACTGGGCTGTACATAATGCAAATTCATCTATTGGTTCTGTTCCTCCAGAGAACCCTGACTAATAAAGCAGGAATTATCCAAAGCAAGGTAGTGAAAGAATAGGACTTCTAACTTTGACTTCACATGGAAAGTCACATGCATACTGATCACCACAGCAGCCCATGCGGTTTGACAGCGATGTGTAGGAGAGTTCGTGAGCAATGCTGAAATCTCTTCAGGTATTTGTAGAAATTCTGAGCTAAAGTTAAAAGCTAAAATTGTCATTAAAAATTATTTTTAACCTCACATAAATTAACAGTGTACTTATTTCAATTACTCTTTGGATGACTATGACTTTGGAATATGCCTAAATAACATAAGATTTCCTGCATAAGTTTACTATTTTAAGAATGATGGTGTTTTGTGTTTTATTATTTAACTACAAGGTTTTTTTTTAAATGTTACCAGAAGAATTACCAACAAGGTGCCAAAATCTGAAGTTCTCTCATTTTACATACTGAATAATTGCCTTTCTGTTGGTAACCGTGTACATTATCTGCCTATTGGTCTACTCACATGTCCTTTATATCTTAAGAAAAAAATCATATGATAAAAAATATGGTGGTCATCATCATAAAGAATCCTATAGAGCACATCCTGGGAAAAGTGGCTTTATATTTCCTCTAAGATGTTGTTGGATCTGTTGTATAATTCTTTTACAAAATCTTTGTCCATGGAGAAATAAGATACAGTAAGATTATAAAAATATAAGCTATCGCAGGAAACTTTCCATTGAGTTGTTTTGTATGAACAAGGAAAGTAAAACTGGGAAGGAATGGGGCTTCAGACTAATGACTAGGAATGGGGTGCCTGAAGGGAGAGTTGCTACAACATTTATTTATTTATTTGGATTTGGAGATGCTATGTTGCATAGGCTGGTTTCAAATTACTGAGTTCAAGTGATACTCCTGTCTTCCTACTGTTTGGCATTATAGATATGACACAAGCTATCACACTAAATACAGTAACAATATTTAAAAGGTCATTAAAAGTACCCAAAGGAAATTAACAGTCTGCTTCAGCACTGACAGAGACAGAATCATCACCATTCTATCCCATGTTCCCTGGACACTCTGTGCATCTTTGGATTAAGCAATGAGGCCTGTATTATTTTGAAAGGAAGTACTGCCTCATGCTTCAGGTCTAGAGAGGTTCAAGCCATTACCCAGCCCCACAAAACACAGCCCTCAGCTATCCTCAGCAAGCTCCAGAGCAAACAGGGCAATTCTGGATAATTCATGTGTGTGATCAAAACTTCTCTTAGGGCTAAAGAGAATGTGTCTCGGATTCTGCATCATAGAGAAGTCTCTGACAGGTCTAGCTTTATAAATATGTTCCCTCAAATGCTGAAAACCATAAATCCTTAGAAGACTTTATTTTTCAGTTTAGAGAAGCAACTTTAATTAATGTCCTAAGTGTTCCACTTTACAGTGAGGCAAGAGTTTAACCCTTCATATTAAAAATTATGTATATCTTGGTTCACAATTAATGCTTTTATCTAAAATCATAATTCAAACCAGTATATATATAAGATACCATAAATGGATGCCTTCAGATGTACTAATACACAAGTGTAGCATATTAATTATTCTGACATGACCTGGGCATGGAGTTAGATTAGTTTATTTTCTTATAAACTAAAATAATAAGACAATTTATAAAAATATAAGATATAAGAATATATTTATAAAAATGTAATTGATCATTATATATATATATATATAAACATTAGCTTTACTGAACTGAGCTGTCTGTAATTTATTTTAAATTCCAGTAAACTTTGACATGTTAACATCTATATAAAATTAAAGGAATTTTTTTCATATGAAATAGCAGCTGAAGTGAACCATTTATAATCAACAATTTACTGGTTTTATATTGAAAATGGGGACAGTGATCAGAGGAAGCTCTGAAATCTTTTTTAAGCAAGCAGAGAGAGATAGAAAGAAGAGAGACAGGGAGAATGGGAGCACCAGGGCCTCTTGCCACTGCAAATGAATTCCAGATGCATGCCCATCTGGCTTTACTTGGGTACTGGTGAATCAAACCCAGGTCATTAGGCTTTTCAGTCAAGCAACTTACCCACTGAGCCACCTCTCTAGTCTGGAAGTCTGAAGTTTACAGAATATTAACTTATTTAATGGCTACATGCAGAGTCCCCAGTCAAAACTTAATAAAGATTGTATTTGTAAAAATAAGAAAATTGAGATTAGTTGCTATAATCAGGCAAGGCTGATTGAGCCCAGTTAGGCATCTGTGGTCTGAAACTACTGTGTGAACCTTCTACAGTTCAACTATGACAAATGCAGTAATGGGTGAGCGGATTCTCAAAAGGTGAATTCCTAAATTAAACAGAAGGAAGAATAGGAGGAGAATTAAGCTATTTCTTTCATTGAAGCCACATTTAGCAGCTAGGTACAGGAGAATTACAATATAATATTAGTATTTGGAGGTCATCATCTTTAAAACATGAGCGTTTTTCCAATGAAAATAACACAAAAGTTCAGGACCCATATTGTTTTACACTAAGCAAGGGACAGTGCACCTTCTCAATGGAGCTTTAATCTGAGTACATGTGATTAATGATACAAGTATTCTAAGGTGGACTGCAATTAGGAGTAAATTGTGGCATTACTGTTTCATACCCTGAACATCTCTTCCCTTCAGAAATAATGATTTATACAGGCTATCTGAGCAGAAAGCTTGTACAATTTATGTCATAGTTACTGGGAAGCTGGAGGTAGCGTTTCAGGAAACCAGTATCTAAACAGAGTGGCCTGTCTATGATCAGAGAAACAGGGAGAAGAGAAGCTTGATGCATCCATGTTTAATCCTGAAGCCAAAAATTAGCAAATTTTGTTTTTTTTTAATTTTGTCTTCTAGACCATCTATTATTAATGAAAAAAGTAGTTTGGACAATGAGCAAAGGGGTTGACAGCTTCCAACTGCTGTCAGAAAACCAAGCCTGTTCTCTAGATTAGAATGAAGAACCTAAGAAAGCTCAGTCCTATTTTCATTCTTTTAAAGAATTATTTATTCATTTATTCATTTGAGAAAGAGAGAGAAGGAGGAAGGGAATGGGCATGGCATGGCCTCCTGCAGCTGTAAGTAAACTCCAGATGCATGGTAACTGTGCACCTGCCATTATGTGGGTACTAGGGAATCAAACTCGGGCCATCAGGCTTTGCAAGCAAGTGCCTTTAACCAGTGAGTCATCTCCCCAGTCCCCTCTATTCTTTTTTAAAATAACTTTTATTTTAATATATGAGAATTTTAATATATTTTAAGTTTCCTATATGAGCATACTGTCAACTGGTCATATTCTCATCAGGTAGTCCTCTTTGCATCTTTCTCCGCTGCTGCTATTCCAATAATCATGGTGGGATCATGAATGAACCAGTCAGTTCCTATGGGAAGGACAACCCCTAATGGATCCTTCCCACTTTGTGCATCTTACATTCTTTTGATCTCCTTTTCCACAATGTTCCCCTGAGCTTTGGAGGTAGCTAGAAGTCTCCTTTTGTGTTGAGCTCTTAGCAGCCTCTAATTTGATACTTTGATAATATTTGAGGGTTCTCAGTGTCTACTGCAATCTCCATGGAGAAGATTCTCAGGTTAGCAGTGAGAGAAGCAACCATATTTAATCTGCCACTAGGCCCTGGGAGATGTGATAGAGATGACATCCTGTGCTAGGCAAGTGACTTTCTCTTCTTGTCATTTTGATGGGTCTTAGGTCTTCCCAGTATTTGCTGCCATCTGTAAAAAGCAGGTTCTCTAACTGAAAGAGAGAGAAAGATTTTTCTAAGGGAAAATACTTTTTGGAAGGCTTTCTTATGACCACAACCACTTTATTTTGCCAAAGAACAGTGGAAGCTTCCCTCTAAGGTCTATGACCTTCCAAGTCATTGGCTTTTGATTTGGTTCTCAGTACCAGGCATGAATTCCCTCCCAAAGAATGAACCTTATAGCCAATCAGAGAACAGTTAATTAACCCCATGACTTATGTACCACTATTGCATCCATGAGTATATTTTGGCTGGCTGGTTAATTTTGAAGATTGCAGGATCAAGTGTTCTTTCAACAGCTCACACAGCACTTTCCAGAACTATGACAGCTAGCCAACAAGGAGATGAGTCCAAGTTTCAGCTTGATTTCTCAATGTTCTGTGACCACATCCTGTGCTGTCTTCCATTTAGTTCTGGTAGGTAACCAAGTGCTTTGGCAATGGTCTGCGTTGTTTTGGGGGCCTCACAGGCCTCCCTGAGCAGCAGCTAACTTTTTTTGGGGGGAGTAATGCATTGTTAGTACTGAGATTTATCAACGACAGCTTACTGTTTTAAGGTAAAGCTTTCTTCGTCTCAGCTTCCAGCCAAACTATCTCACTCTTTCATTCTCTTTCTTTCAAAGAGAGTCATGTCTGATCAGTAGCTGTTGAAATAGGTTCATATTGTACTTACTCATACCATAAATAGTCTTGTGCATCCCTTTCCCTGCCCTCCTTCATTTCCCCTGCCCCCAAACATTTCTACTCCTGTATTCTGACCCTTCACTTACCTGTATAATATCCCTCCTCTAATTCTTCCCATATCTCTTCTCTCCAATCCTCATTCTAGCTTCCTATACTGTTGCTTACTACAACTTATAAGCAAATAAAATTATTCAAAGTTAAGATCTACAAATGAAAGAGAACATAAGGCATTTGTTTTTCTGAGCCTGGGTTATCTTGCTTGGTATAATTTTTCTTCAGGCCCATTATTTTCCTGCAAACTTCATAATTTCATTTTCTTTACTACCTAATAAAACTCATTGTATATATGTACCACATCTTCATTATCCATTAATCAGTTTATGGACATCTGGACTGATTCCATTTCTTAGGTACTGTGAATAGTGCAGTAACAAACATGGCTAATCAATTACCTCTACAGTAAAGTGTGCATTCTTTAGGTTATATGCCTAAGTATAGGTGGGTCAAATGGTCAATCTATTTTTAGATTTTTGAGAAACTTCCATACTCATTTCCACAGTGGCTGTATAAGTTTACACTCCAACCAATATGAACAAGTGGGACTCTTAACCCTATGCCCTCACCAGTTTTGATGTCATTTGATGATTGAGTACTTATTCTGACCTGAGTGAGATACAATCTCAAAGTAATGTTAATTTGTATTTCCCTGATAGTTATAGATGTGAAAAACTTCTCTAGATGTTTATTAGCTATTTGCATTTCTTTGTTGTGGACACAATGTTCAGTTCCCTGGCCCATTTTTTGAATATGTTGATTATTCTTGTATTGCTTAATTTCTTGAATTCTGTGTTTATTTTATTTATTTTTACTTTGGGGGAAGAGTGTCAAAGGAAATTGGATCTTTATTTTTGTTTTTTTAATTATATCTTTATTACCCATAATTAGATATACTGAATGTGCAAATAATGTGTTGGTATCCCCAATTTCATGATTTCCCTCCTCCCTGTCCCCAATCAGCTAGGTATCCTCCTCCATGGACAAACTGGATCAGTCCATGGGTTAGGAGGTTACGAATAACTTTGTATGTTATTACTGAAGAGGGCATGTCTCTGGAAATTCTCCTCTACCATGGCTCTTACAATCTTTCCACCCCTTCTTCTGCTCAGTTCCCTGAGTCATGGTGGGTGAGAATTAAGGCTACTTTATTGTTGAGATCTAAGGGGCCTCTGTACTTCTGCTTTAGGTTGTGTTGAAAATCGTTAGTGTCTGTCTCACTGGTTTATCCTGAGTTGACTGATTGGCTGTGGTTATAGGTCTCTTGCTTATCCCACCACTGTCTTCAGGGTTCCATGTGGATCCCCCACGGTAGGTCTGGAGTGGCTCATCTCTTGCCAGGATGTCAGCTATCAGCCTACAGCTCATTGGTAGGGTTGGAAAAGCCACAGCTCTCTCTCGATGCCTTCTGAAAGATTCAAACAGAATCTCCATTGGAGAGTGAGATCAGTATAGGTCAAATGAGATACACATTTCTGAATTGGCTGCATTCTATTATAAGTAGCCTCTTTGTAATTCACTTGTAAAGTGAATTTCTCTTTGGGCTTCCAAGATTTTGGTTCCCAAGGTATTTCACCGTGACTCCCAATTCCAGTTAAGAAATCCTTGTCACTGAGTGGATTACTTGGCCAAATTACAAACTGTTGATTACCTCCCCTAGGCTTTGGCACCTCCATTGCACAAGTATTCATATTTTTGTTCGCTGTTCTCTCCCAGAAGGAAGTGATCTGTGTTTATTTTAGATATTAACCTCTGTCAGATGTGTAGCCGGTGCAGATTTTCTCCCATTCTCTAGGTTGTCTACAGATTCTGTTGCTTGTTTCGTTGAATAATAGCATTTTAGTTTTATGATCCTAATGTTGAGTGTTTCGCCTATTTCCTGGGCTAGTAGAGTTTTATTCAGAAAGTCTTTCCTTATTTTACATTGTAGAATGTTCTTCCTTTTTTCTCTAGTTGCCTCACAGTTTCAGATCTTATATTGAGGGCCTTCATCCATTTGGATTGATTTTTGTGTAGGACAAGAGAAGAGGATCTAGATTCATTCTTGCAATTGTAGCTATCTAGTTTCCCTGGCATCATCTGTTGAAAATGCTGGTTTTTTTTTTTTCTAGTGTGAGGTCTTGGCTTCTATGTCAAAGATCAGGTGGCAATTTTTACTTGAACTTATACCTGGTGTTGTAGTCAGCCACAGGACGTTGGGATGAATCTTCAAACCAGGCACAAATTTTTGGAGGAAAGTATTTATTTAAGCTACAGATCCAGGGGAAATCACATAAAAATAAAAGAGCTGGCTCTCTTTCACAGGTCCAAGCAGAGAGAGAAACCCATCACCAACACCACATACACAAAACAGCAAACAGGCAGGAGGGCAAAGGAGAGAATCTCTTCCCCTTTATATAGGCTTAGGGTGGGGTCTTGCAGCCCTTCCCCAAACTTAATGGCTTCCTGAGTCTCTGGAATTTCCTTCTTGCACTGCCCACACAGGAAAGGATGTTTACTTCTAGCTTCTTTGAGCTTCCTTATATCCTGCCCCCTACTGAGAGGCTGCCTTCCTGTGAACATGCTTAGAGACCCACCCAAAATTACTTGGAAGGTCAAGTTGACATCAAAATTTAACCATCACACCTGGATTTCCTATTTAATTTCACTGATCAAGGTGTTTGATTTTGTGCCAATACAATGCTGTTTTGTTACTATGAATTTGTCATGTATCTTGGATATGGTGAAACCACCATGAGTGTTCTTTTTGCTAAGAACATTTTTGGCTACTTGATTACTTTTGTGCTTCCATGTGAATTTTGAGAATTTGTTTCTGTTGTGTGAATAATGATGCTGGAATTTTTATTGGAATTCTATGGAATCTGTATATTGTTTTGGATAGAATGGCCATTTTCATGATATTAAATCTTCTAATCCATGAGTACAAGACATTTTTCCATCTTCTCATGTATTTGTTAATTTCCATCTTTAGTGTTTTGATATTTTCATTATACAGGTCTTTCATTCCTTGGTTAGGGATATTCAAGATATTTAACTGTTGTGGCTATTATAAATGGGACTGTTACCTGGAGCAAACAGAGACCACTGGCATGAAACATATTCTGCTGCCTTGAGTAGGCTGACTACACCTCCTACTGGGAGAGAACAGCGAACCAAGAAAGGAGCACTTGTGTAATGGAGGAGCCTAGGCCTGGGGGAGACAATCAACAGCTTCTAAATTTGGCCAAATATTCCACTTAGTGAGGGGGAGCCCCTAACTGGAACTGGGGATTTAGGGTGGTATGCACCAGATCCTGGACTCTTGGGCTCCCAAGAAAAGATGCACTATGGGAGCGATTGACGGAGAGGCTACTAAAAATAGAATCTAGGTAATCCAGAATTATGTATATTTGTTAACCTATATTGATCTCACTCTGCGATGGAGATTGTGTTTGTATTTTTCAGAATGCAACGAGAGAGCTGTGGCCCATCTAACCATACCAACCAACTGTAGGCCAATAGCTGAGATCCTGGCAAGAGATAAGCCACCACAGTCATACCGTGGAGGATCCACCTGGAACCCCGCAGAGAATGATGGGCTGAACAAGGGACCCACAGCCACAGTCATTCAATCAACACAAGATAACCCAGTGAGACAGAAACCAATGATTTTTAACACAAAGACCCCTAAGTTCTCAACATTAAAGCAATACTCACCTACCACGACTCAGAGAACTGAGCGGAAGAGGGGGCAGAAAGATTGTAAGTGCCATGGTGTGGGAGAATATCCAGAGGCATGATGCCCCTGAGTAACAACATACTAGGACCAGGAGAAACGGGCTGAACACTAGGCTATCCATGATTCCCTGCCCCAAGGACTGATCCAGAAGGCCCACGGAGGAGGATAACCAGCTGATTGGTGGTGGGGAAGAGGGGCATTAATAAGTAGAAACTCTATATGAACAAGTCTTGTATTGACACCACCCCTCCCCTCCTGTACCCCAATCCACTGAGGGCCCTCCTCAGTGGGATTGCTGGAAATAGTCCACAAGATGGAGGGCTGTGAATTGCCAATTATTTTCTTTTCTTGAGGGGGGCAATGTCTCTGGAGATTCCCCCCACTGTGATTTTTACAATCTTTCTGCCCCTTCTGCTGCAAAATTCCATGAGCCATGGTGGATGAGATTTAAGTCTGCTTTACTGTTGAGATCTTTAGAGTCTCTGGATTTTTGCTTTGGACGAATTACAGTATCCTTGGTGTCTGACTCCAATTACCCTTGCACAAGTTGTCTAACTTGCTGTGGAAGCAGCACTCTTGCTCATCTTGTCACTTCCTCTATGGTTTCATTTGGGCCCAAGATGATGAGTTAGAAATGATTCACCTACTAACTGGGAGTCAGCAATCATCTCAGGTCTTGTTGGTAGAATTGGGTTGTCCATGGTTCTCATTGCCTCTGTCAAGATTTGATCCAGGTTTGATCCACAAACAAATGAATGTGTTCTGACTGATTGATCCTCAGCTGATGGCAGTTTGGGTTTTACAACCTCACTGAAGCTGTGTTGTTGGGGGCAGGCTTATGGGGTTATAAACCAGCTTCCCCTTGCTAGTTTTTGGCACACCTTCCTGCCAGTTTGTAGTGCTGTAGCAGAGGTGATGTCCACCCTTCTGCTCATGCCATCATTTTCCCTGCCATGATGGAGTCTCCCCTTGAGTACGTAATCAAATAAACCCTTTCCTCCACAAGCTGTTTTTGCTTGGGTTCTTTCTGTGTAGCAACAGAGAAAGCTGACTACAACACCTTCTGAAAAATACAAACAGAATCTCCAATTGAGAATGAGAATAGTAAAAGTTAAATGGGACAAACATTATTAATTTGGCAAGATTTTGAGGGGTGTAGCTTCTCTGTAGGCCCATGGGTAGTAGGGGCTTCCCCTTGGAGTTCAGGTTCCTGGTCTCCATTGCCTTGGATCCCAGTTCCAGCTAAGGATTTGTCACCATTTACTGGATCCTAGCCAATCAGAGAGCTGTTGATTACCCACCCAAGTTAACCCACTATTGCACAGGTGAGCACTTCTTGGCTTGCTGATCTCTGCTCTATAATAGTGTCCTGTGCATTCTCAGATCATCAGTTGCTGTTGTATAGTAGTGTCCCCTGCTTTCTTTGAATATCATTGGTCCGTTTTCCCTGGCAGCTTCTGTAGTACCTTCTGGCACTATACAGGCTAACCATCTGGGAGCTGGCTGGCTTCCTTCCCAGATCCAGCAGAGTCTCTCGGTGCTGTGTGACAGCAGCTTGTGGAATCTTCAGCAATGGGGTCTTATCTTTTGACTGGGATGGGTAAGCAAGAGCTTTGATATAAGCCAAATTGTTTGACATAAGCAAATTGTTGTAGGGACCTGATAGGTCTCTCTGATCAACAGCTTAATATGGGAACTAACCAATTTCTGGGACAGGGAGTTATAGGCCAGAGCCACTTGTATCAGGGTTAGGATCCCTCCCACATTCTTCAAGGCCCTTCTTACCAGAGAATGCCTAATCTTCCTGGAGTGAGGGGTCCATTGGTCTATTTTGCATATTTTTCAAGAGCTGCCACACTGATTTCCACAGTGGTTGTACAAGTTTGCATTCATACCAGCAGTGAATAATGGTTTCTTTTTCCCTGCATCCTCTCCAACATCTATTATTGGTAGATTGGCTCCTCCACTGACATGAAACACAGTTTGCTGCCATGAGTAGTCTGAACACACTGCCTACTGGGAGAGAACAGCAAACCAAGAAATGAACATTTGTGCAATGGAGGAGCCAAAGCCTGGGGGAGGCAATCAACAGCTTTTAAATTTGGCCAAATAATCCACTTAGTGAGGGGGAGCCATTAACTGGAACTGGGGACTTTGGGCAATATGCACTGGGAGCTGGACTCTTGGGCCCCCAATGACAGATGCACTATGCAAGCGATTGACGGAGAGGCTACTAAAAATAGAATCTAGCTAATTCAGAAACGTGTATCTCAGTTAACCTATACTGATCTCACTCTCTGATGGAGATTCTGTTTGTATCTTTCAGAATGAGGTGAGAGAGCTGTGGCTCATCCAACCCTACCAACGAACTGCAGGCCAATATCTGACATCCTGGCAAGAGATGAGCCACCCCAGACATACTGTGGAGGATCCATACGGAACTCCACAGAGAATGATGAGATGAACAAGTGACCCATAGTCACAGCCAATCAATCAACACAGAAAAAGCCAGTGAGATAGACACCAATGATTTTTGACACAACCTAAAGCAGAAGTGCAGAGGCCCCTAAGTTCTCAACAATAAAACAGCCTTAATGCTCACCCACCACAACTCATGGAACTGAGCGGAAGAGAGGGTGGAGAGATTGTGAGAGCCTTGGTCAGGGAGAATACTCAGTCATGGCCCCCCTCAGTAACAACATACTAGGGCTGGCAGAACCGGGCTGACTCCTAGGCTATCCATGGTCCCCTTCCCCAAGGACTGATCCAGACTGCCCATGGAGGAGGATATCCAGCTAATTGGGAATGGGGAAGAGGGGCATTGGGGAACTGGGAATAACAACTCATTGTTTGCCCATTAATAATGTAACTCATTATGGACAATAAAAAAAACTGAAAACATGAAAATTAAAATCACCATGAAGTTGTTCTGAGTCCAGTCTGGCAGAGGCACTAATGAGGGAGAGAGACTTCATAACAAAGTATGGAGGTGATCAATCAAGAGAAGAGCATGAATCCCACCATAGGCTTCCTTTGGAACTTACAGAAGAAGCAGGATGGAGCTTGTACCTGTCATCCATGACCTGATTCAGTGAATCACAGCCCAGGAGAATGGGAGGAGTGAGAAAGGGTTGAAAGAACACGATGAGCTAAAGATTGCTCCTAGAAACAAGGGCCAGGCTCCCTGTGAAGTTCCCACTTCAGCTTCTCACAGGAATATGAGCTGCTTCTATCCAAAGAAAATCCACAGGGGATCCTGTTTCATCATTTTACCCCCATGAAACACTTCTGTAAACCTTAAGTGTTGCTTTACTGGCTCATACTTCATAACTGTGAAATAATCTAGGTACCTATTTACTAAATGCCTAGAATGATATTCCCAGAAATAAGACATGTATAAATGATGGGATATTTTGTAATATATGAGGATCTTTTTGAAAGATTATGCAGAATAACCTGAATTGCTAAGAGAAGGGAGAAAAGCATGTGAAATGTTTAAACACAATCACATATAGTTCAGGTATATTTCATTTATTTTGGTACTTATTCAGAAATTATTTATTTGGCACCTTCAATGTACCCAGTAGATGGTGACATGTAGTGAAGTAAAGCTAGCTCTCTCCTTGAATATCTGTGTTCAGGAGAGACAGGTAGGAATCCTATTGTCATCTATAAATAGTGAAAATGCCAATGTCAACATAAGAAGGAACGGTTCAAGGCTGAGTCAGGACTAGACTTTGGTAAGTGTCATCATGATGGTAATAGCACACATGGTCCTGCTGCCTGACAAGTGAGAAAACAGATTCAGAGAGGTGACCTGTCCATGGTCACAGAACCAGTGAGAGAACCAAGATACCTCCTTCTGGATTCCATATTTTCCTGCTATTGTCCATTTCTTTTGCCTAGCTGCAATTGTACTCTCCCAAAGTGATTCCCAAAATATTAACAGAATATAAGAGTGTTTACAGGTGAAGATGCTAATGACAGCTATAATCTTGGCAGCATGTTACCTTCTTATGTGGGACCCTGCTGAGAGGCACAGAGGACATAAGGTTACAGGGAAGTTGAGACTGTCCTGAAACCCAACAATCTCATCCTGAGACTGGCAGGAGTTTGGATGACTCCTTTCCTCCCCGACTTGGCCCACCTGGCAGGGCCCAGCAAACCCTAATAAGCCCAGGTAATTCAAGGCCTGAGTTTACTGGAGTTCACATAATTCAGCTATAAGGTAATAACAAGGCCCAGGCAATGAGAAAATCCTTTCAGCTTATCTATGCAGCTGGCCCCTGCCAACCCTTTCATGAGACATCCAAAGGCCACCCTGCCTCTGCCATTCCCCTTGCTGCTATCCCCCAACTCTTCTTTTCCCTCCTAAATAAAAACACCCTCCCCAAACTAATAAACGAGCTATTCATTGCAACTGTCTCCTGAGAGCTCTTCCTCTCATTGGCTCACTGCTGTCCCAAGACTCTGTTCACCCAGCTCTGTGGATGAACAGGGAGTTAATGTACAATGACCCCCCCCCCAGGTAATCCATGTACCACAATCTTACAAATACTGTCTCATTTAGCTTTGCTAATAATTCTTTGTGATAAGTGATTTCTTCATGCCATTTTTCTAGATGGAAAAATATAGGGTCAGACAGTCACTAACTCAAGACCATGCAGTTCTGAAATGGCAGAAAACATTCAAATCCAGTTCTGACCACCAGCCTCATCCCCACTACATCCTGGGATCTGAAGCTTTCGGAAACCTCTTATTCAGTCTGTATCATTGATCTGACATGGGGCAAGGCATGCAGGCAAAAGCCGAGTACTTGACAGATGGACCCATTGTGATCTCATCATTGCTCACATATCTAGCATTTTAGACTGGGATTATATTTATACACTCTGTCTTTTAAAGATGTCTAACATATAAACAGGAGGACCATCAACATGGACCGCTAAAAGAAATAAGACAGCAAGATTGTTTTTCCAAACTGTGTCTTCTATCACTTGTCAGTGGAAATGTCTAGCATGAAACTTGGGTGATGATACATAAAATAGGATATAAGGAAAGTCAGTTTGGGGGTCTGTGATGGTTTGATCCAGGTATCCCCCACAAATGAATATGTTATGAATGCCTGATCCCCAGCTGATGTCAGTTTGGGTATTAGAACCTATGTTGTAGGTGTGTTATTGGGGACAGGCTTATGGGTGTTTTAAGCTAGTTTACCCTTGCCAGTATTTGGTACACACCTTCCTGCCACTGTTTGCAGTGCTGCTGGCAGAGTTGATGTCCATCCTCTGCTCATGCCAGCATTTTCCCTGCCAACAAAGTTTCCCATTGAGTCTGTAAGTCAAAATAAACCCATTCCTCCACAATCTTCTTTTTGTTGGGTTCTTTTCTCAGCTGTGAGAGAAATAAACTACAACAATTTTAGTGTAGAGAATGGGATCGGTGGTTGCTTCCAGAACCATGATTTTGTGGCTTTGGCCTTTTGGAACTGAGGAATGTAAATGGTTTTGAGATTTCTGCTAAGGGACATCTTACAGTGTTCTAAGTATAACATTATGGACCATGCTGGTCAGAGTTGAAAGACCTGAATGCAGTAATAACTATGGAATGTGAGGTTTGGCTTATATGAGTGAGAAAGAACTTTGTCAGGACTGTGCCAGTAGCAGTTTGTGCGAAAGGCTTGCTGCATTCTGCCTCCCTGTGTCCTGAGATTGTGCAGGGTTGCTTTGCAGAAAAATGAACTGGTGTGACCAGATGGATGTTGCACAGAAAGAAATGAAATCCTTGGGCCAAATCTGCTGGCCACTCAGCTATGATTGTTTGAGAGATTGCAACAATTAAGATTTGGCCAGATGATCTGCATTGAGATAGCAGGAAGAATGTGGACACTTTTGAAGTAAGGGGACTGATTGCTGAAGGAAGTTTCCTGATCTTCAAAGTCAGCTTTATTCCCCACTGGATTAACAAATTGGTAGCCCACCTGGAACTATGGAGTATAACAAATGTAGGATAATTTGATTTGCAACATAGTTTTGTTTTAAGGAAATGGCCATAAAGAGTGTGAAGCAGGCATGTTGGATTACCTGCATGGAGTCCTGATGGAGCCATAAGGATGAACCGTGGGTTGCAGTGGAGACCCAGTGAAATGCTAGGACTATAGGATGTCTGCCAAGGAGAGCTCCCAGCACCAGATGAAATTTTCCCAGACTCTGTATAGCGAGCTAGAGGAGTGGCATTAGAACTTCAAGGGACCCATCACTGGTTATTATCAGATTTGGGATTAGAGTTTGATATTTCTTTTAAATCTTGTATCGGTTCAATCTGTTTTGTTATGCCCAATCCTATCTTTTGCAGTATGAATGTTCTTTGCAATTATGGGGTTTTTTTTAGTATTATAGCTCAGATGAAAAAAAAATGGTGGAAACTTTTGGAGTTCAACTGAATGCATTGCATTTTACATCATGTAAAATTATTAGTTTGTGGGGGCCAGGAGCAGATATTGATGGTTTGATCCAGGTGTTTCCCCCCCCAAAAATGATTTTGTTCTGAATGTTTGATCCCCAGCTCATGAAAGTTTGGTTACTGGAAACTTGTTGGAGCTATATTTGGGGGGGTGGGCTTCTGGGAGTTATAAGTCAGCTTCTCTTGCCAGTGTTTGACACACCTTTCTGATGCTGTTTGCAGTGCTGTGGTGGAGGTGATGTTCACCCTCTGCTCATGCCCGTCTCTTTACAGTGAAGTAATGAAGATGAAAAGCAGAAGAAGGTGAACAGGTTGAAGAGCTGAAACTTTCTAAATATGTCTCAGGATGCTCCAAAATCAAATACCAGCCTGTGCTGGACACATGCAAATGACCTTCCACCTACCTCACTTTCTTAAACTGAGCCAGTAGAGGGGAAAAGGGAGATGACAATTTCTTCTCAGAATAATGAACCTCTGAAAGCTGAGTGGGAGGAAAAGGTGACAATAACATGATGTCTGTCAACTTATGAAAAATTGGAATCAGGAAATCCAAAAGTCAAGTTGAAAGAAGACAAATTAGGTAAATTAAGACTTGACGCATTGCTGAATACCTACTGATGGGAAAAATTGGTTTTCTTTCAACTTTCTGATTATCTTTATGCATAACACATTAGAAATCATAAAACATTTTTATGAAAGTCAAAAGAGTATTTTAAAAACCTTATTCCATTATGGAAAAGAGTGTAGAGGCATATGAAGCTCATCCTCTAAAAAAAGCAACAGCTCAGTCGTATTTTCTTTTCAATTTCTGAAGCTTTCCTCTAAATAATTCAGATAAAAGCAGGGTATAGCCATAAACCATGACACTGTGAGAGCTGTAACTGTTGTCAGTAGCTTCAAGAAACAGCTGCAGAAAAGCTTCCCAATCTAAATATCTTCCTCGAGGGATTGAAATGCAGTATGACTGAATAATAGACTGAGTTGTTCTCTATGGTGAAAAGATGTGACAAAGCCACATTGCTATATGACTCCTTATACTTGATTAAACATTTAATAATGCTAATGGCAGACATCATTTAGAGATGATTTGTAATTACTTCAAAAGGAGTCAGAAAATCTACACATCTCAGAAAATTCCCTCAAAGACACTCATTTTGTGTGTGTGTGTGTGTGTGTGTGTGTGTGTGTGTGTGTGTGTGTATGTGTGTGTGTGTCTGTTCACATACAAGCCAAGACTATAGTTTGGAGTAGTTGCCTTGGGAGATGCCTCAGAGTATACCAGTTCTCAGTTACAAACCTCTGGTCTTTTTTAAAATGAGTTTTATACCTCTGAGCATGTTTTCTGACATCTCCAAACCTCAATTTTGTATGTTTTGTAAAACCATTGAGATAAAACATGAAACTCTGGGTCTATGACCTTAACTGTCCTAACTAATTGTGGTGGTTTGAATCAGATGTCCTCCATAAACTCGTGTGTTTTGAATGTTTGATTCCAAGCTGATGGAAATTTGTGAGGTGAACCTTTGCTGGGGGATTGTGTGTTGTTGAGAGTGGGTTTAGGGATCTTATAGCCACCTCCCCTTGCCATATAAAATAGGAGCATACCCTGCTGCTTTTTTCCACCTGCCATGGCAGAAGTGATGCCAAGCCTCTGCTAAGGCCATGTTTTTCCTGCCATCACAAAACTTCCCCTCTAGACTGTAAACCAAAATAAAAAAAACTTCACTCCCATCAGCTACTTTTGGTTGGGTGCTTTATCCCAGAACAAGAAAGTAACTAAAAGTGAAAATTGGTATCAGTGAAGTGGGGTAATTGCTACCAGAAACCTGACTGTGTGGCTTTTGGCTTTTCGGAACTTATTTATAGGAGGAATGTAGAAGGATTTGAAACCTTGGTCTAATAGATGCCTTAAAGTATTTTCAGCAGAGATTGATGGATCATTCTAGTCAGAGTTGAAAGACCTAAATGAAGAAAGAACTGTTCAGGCATGGCTTGTGAGAGGAAGAAAGAGCTTTGCCCTGATTGGACTGGGCCAGTGGCAATTTGTGTGAAGGGCTGGCTGTGCTCTTGCCTTGTCTTGAGAACTTGAGCAAGATCGAATTGAGAAGAAATGGACTGGTGTGAGCAGATAGACATAGCACAGAAATGAAAGTTTCAGGTTTAAGACAACTCCCAATCAGCTTTAATTATTTGAGAAATTACCACCATTGAGATTGGGACAGCTGTTCTGCATTGGGACAGCAGGAAAATTTCCAAGTCTTGAAAGTAGGGGCCTGAACACTGAAGGAGTATACTGCTCTTCTAAGTTGGCTTTATTCCTCCCTGCATTAATAATTTTAGTAGCCCACCTGATATTATGAGAGTCTAACATATGCAGGAATGAGAGGTTCCTTGAATTTGCAATGTGGTTTTTGTTGTTTGTTTGTTTGTTTGTTTGTTTTTGAAATGGCCATTGAGTGATGTGAGGAAAGATTGCTGGAGCCACTGCATGGAGACCCAATATATTCATGGCATTAACTATGGGTTGCAGCAGAGATTCCAGTATTTCGGATTGTGAACACCAATAAGGAGAGCTGTTGGCTCTGGATAGTGCTTTCCCCAGCCTGTTGGCAACCCAGCTGAAGGAGCAGAATTAGAATCCCAGAGACTCAGTCACTGCTTACAGGTATCAGACTTGGAGCTACAGGATTTAGTGTTTACCCTGTTTGCTTTAGATCTTGCATGGATTCAATTTTTCCTCGCTATACCCAATGCCATCTTTTGCAGTGTGAATGCTTACTCTGTGCCAATAAGTGGGGTTTGTTTGTTTGTTTGTTTTACAGGCTTGCAGTTAAGAGATGTTGGACTATGGAGATATTTGGACAGTGATTGGATTGATGAAAACTATGGGGACTTTGAAGATGGACTGAATGCATTTCACATCAAGATGGTCATGAGTTTATGGGAGACACAGACAGACTATGGTGGTTTGAATCAGATATCCCCCATAAACTCATGCATAAAGAATGTTTGGTTCTTATCTAATGGAAATTTGTGAGGTGGAGCTTTGCAGGTAGAGATGTGTCATTAAGGTCTGGCTTAGGGGTGCTATAGCCAGCTTCCCCTTGCTAGAATTTGTCTCATTCTCTTGTTTCTGTTTTTAATCTGCTGTGGCAGAGGTAATGTCCAGCCTCTGCTCATGCAATGCTTTCTGTCCCCTGCCATCATGAAGCCAAAATAAATATTTTCCTCCCATCAGCTGTTTTTGATTGGGTACTTTATCCTAGCCATGAGAAGGTAACTTTAACAGTAACATTAGGGCAATGATAAGAAAGTGTTTCCATTTCTTGGGTTTTCTTTTAGCTTAGGAAAAAGGTTTGAAAATAAAGCTTTCTTATTCAAGTTAATTCTCTATTTGATGCTGGCTAAAGAAACAATGGATAAAATATTTCTTTAACTATGTAGATGCTTGATTCATTTATTTCAGAAGTTTCTAAAAGTAATGCATTCAAATATTGACAGTTAAAGATGTACTTCATGTAAGCTATATAAATCACCTAAGATCAGCATTCCTAACTGTAAATTTTTAAGTTTTTATATTCCTTGTGTCATCTTATTTTCAACATTGGATCTACTACCTCTTTCTCTCATTTTTTCTCTCCTTCTAGAAGGTAAAATAAAGTGGCAAAGGTCACACAATCAACTGTATTCTTTGTAAATAACTTTTTAAATAGCAATGAATCTAACAAGATAAGGGAAAGCAAATGGGGCATTAAAATTAAAGGAAGAGATTTGCATCTGATAGTGTTATATATCTACAACACACTCCCTTAAAATAGAAAACAATGAAAAACCAATCCTACCAATAAGGCAATTTAATATGTTAGCTTTAAATCGATACTTTTAAACATAACTCTCACATTTAAAACAAAATTTTAATCATAATGGAAAAGAGGAATTTATTTGCATCTAGAAAGGAAAACATTGGACATAATGTTAACAAGATTAAGAAATATATAAGATATATATGGAGAAAATGCTGAGACTTCTAAAATTCCAAAACTTTCTGGAAAATGCAATAATATATAGCATTGACAGAAAAACTCAATGCTAAAAAGATATTGACTCTCCCTAAGTTTATTTAAAAGCTTAATGTCATCTTAGTAAAATATCATTAACCTTTTGCCTTGAGCTAAACAGGATGGCTGCAAGCTTCATTTAGAAGAACAAATAAGTAATAATAACTATTAAAACCCTGGGAAGGAACATAGTGAGTAAGTTGGGATGTGGAAGCTTTACCACATAAGAAATAATATTACATAATATTTTTATATAAATGATAGGGTCTATATAACTAAAGTGGCATATTTGTTTAAGAATACACAGGGAAACCAACAGAACATAATGGGAAATCCAGAAGCAGGCTTCACTGCATGTGGAAATTTAGTATAGGAGAAATGTAGAATTTCAAATCAGTGGAGAAAGAACAGAGTTCTTTCTAAGTGATTTTAGAGTAATTATTCATATGAAAATGATAAAATAGGATCAATTTCTTATAATAGATACTAGAAAAGCTCAAAGTAAATTTGAAGCTTGTCATGGTTTCACAGTCAGCCACACAACGCTGGGATGAATCTTCAAACCAGGCACAGTTTTGGGAAGGAAAGGATTTATTTGTAGCTATAGATACAGGGGAAGTTCCAGATTGTAAAAGAGGCTGCTCCACTTTCACAGGTCCAAGCAGAGAGAAAAACCCATCACCAACACCATACATGCAGAACAGCAAACAGGCAGGAGCCAAGGAGAGAATTTCTTCCCCTTTATATAGCCTTAGGGTGGGGTCTTGCAACCCTATCCCAGACTTAATGGCTTCCTGAGTCTCTGGAATTTCCTTCCTGCACTGTCCACACAGGAAAGGATGTTTACTTCTAGCTTCTTTGAGCTTCCTTACATCTTGCCCCATATTGAGAGGCTGCCTTCCTGTAAACATCCTCAGAGACCCACCCAAGATTACTTGAAAGGTCAAATTGACATCAAAACTTAACCATCACACATGGCTACCAAGAAAACATGAAGAATTTCTTCATTACCTAAAAGCACATAAGTATGACTAACTGGGAACACAGCATAGAAACGACAAGAGGAAATACTGGTACATGACAAACTATGGATGTATATTTTCTACACTTATCCTGAACACAGATAAAAGTGCTATTATCTTAGCTGGAAAGATGACTCAGTGGTAAAGTGCTTGCTGTGCAAACGTGTGGAACTGCATTTATATCCCCAGCACACACATAAATGCTGGGTGGAAGTGACAGCCCTCCTGCAGTCCCAGCAACATGGAGATGGAGACAGGTGATCTCTGAGACAGGCTGGCTAACTAGGCTAGCTAAATGGTAAGCTCTCAGTTCAAGAGAAATCTGACCTCAGTGAAAAAATGGAGTGATCAATGAAGACACTCAGTGTCAAACTTGGGCCTCTGCGTGGGTGCGCACAACACACACACAAACACACACACACACACACACACACACACACACACACACACCCTGCACATTCACTTGCACATGTCTACACACCTACATATGAACATACACATCACAAGCATGCACACCACACACAAACACACACACAAAGGCAAGTGTCCTTAATATACAAAGAGCTTATAAGATGGGTGGGGATAGAGATATGAGCCAAAGGTCACAATAAAATCAGTTTTGAAAAATCAATTAAAAGCCAACTTGGTGGTGTATGGACTCAGAAGGCTGGGATAGAAAAGTCACAAGTTCAAGGCCAGCCCCTACTAAATAGTAATTTGTGTAAATAGCTTGAAATAGTATTGTAGTCAGCTTCTTGTTGCTGGCAGAAAGAACCCAACCAAAATCAGCATGTGAAAGGAAAAGTATATTTTGGCTTAGAGACTTGAGGGAAGCCCCATAATGGCAGGGAAAACATTGGCATGAGCAGAGGCTGGACATCACCTCCTGGCCAATATCAGGTGGACAAAAACAACAGAAGAGTGTGCCAAACACTAGCAAGGGGAAACTGGCTACAATACCTTTTGAAGTCTCCTCAAAACCACATACCTCCAGTAAGTTTTCAATTCCATAATTGCCATCAGCTGGGGACCAAACATTCAGAACAAATAAGTTTATGGGAGAAATCTGAATCAAAACACCATATTACACCCCTGCCCCACCCAAACTGATAGGCACATATGATGTAAAATGCATTGCAGTGAGCTCGACTCCAAAAGAATTAATGGCACAGAAAAACACTCACAGTGCAAATACGACATAGGGCATAGCAAAGAAATGTTGAACCAATACAAGATTTAAAACAAACAGGGCATTGATCAAACTCTGAAGCTCCTTTTCCAAAAACACTAAGCAGTGACAAGTCTCCAAGTCTGGTAATTCAAACCAGTGATGAGTTTCTGGAGTCTGAATTTTGCCCCTTCAGCCAGGCTATTCACAGTCCTACAAAACTCCATCTTGTGCCTGTAGCTCTCATTTGCAGCCATCCCATGGTCCTGCCATCTCTATTGGGTCTCCACTGCAACTCATAGTTCATCCTTATGGCTCCATTTGGGTCTCTATGCAGGTAATCCAACTAGCTTGCTTCACACTGCCCATGGCCATTTCCAAAAAACAAAACAGGGTTGTAAATCCAATGACCCTCTTTTCCTGAAGTTGTTATATTCCATAGTACCAGGTGGGCCACCAATTTGTTAATCGGGGGGTGGGAGGGATAAAGTCAACTTTGAAGAACAGGAAAACTCCTTCAGCATTCAGGCCTCTTCAAAAGAGTCCACATTCTTCCTGCGTCCCAATGCAGATCACCTGTCCCAATCTCAATGGTTGTAATCTCTCAAACAATTGCAGCTAAACAGGCAGCAGTTTCAGCTCCAAAATTTCCTTTCTTTCTGTGCCATTATCTCCATCTGCTCATACAAGTTCATTTCTATGCAAAGAAACCCTGCATAAGTTCTCAGGATAAGGGCAGGCAGAGCGCAGCAAGCCTCTCACACAAACTGCTTCTTGGCCAGTCCTGACAAAGTTCTTTCTCGTCCTCATAAACCAAACTTCACAGTCCATAGTTCTTACTGCATTCAAGTCCTTCAACTCTGACCAGAATGGTCCATGAAGCTGTATTTACAGCACTGCAAGGCATCTCTTGGGCCAAGGTTTCAAATCTGCCCACACTCCTCCTGTAAATCAGTTCCAAAAGACCAAAGCCACAGAATCAGGGTTATAGGAGCAGGGACACCATTCCTCAGTATCAATTTTACTGTGGCAGTCAGCTTTCTTGGGTTGCTGACACAAAGAACCTGACCAAAGGGAGTTTGTGGAGGGATGGATTTATTTTGGCTGAATGACTCAAGGGGAAGCTCCATGATGGCAGGGGGAAACCATGGCATGAGCAGAGGCTGGACATCACCTCCTGGCCAACATCAGGTGGACAATAGCAACAGGAATAACACCCATAAGCCCACCCCCAACAACACACTTCTAACAAGGTTTCAATTCCAAAATTGCCATCAGCCAGGGATCAAGCATTCAGAACACATAAGTTTATGGGGTACACCTGAATCAAACCACCACAGATGATTAGTGAGAACCTGCTTCAAAAAAAATAAATAAATAAAAACAAGAAAAGAAAAAGAAATTAAAATAGTCTTTAAGCCTATAAGAATATATTCAACCTTGCTCATAAAATAAACATAAATTTAAAAAACTTCTAGTGGATTGATAAAATGTAAGTATTTGACAATATTCTCATCACTCTCCCCTATTCTACACATGTGCAAACATAATTATGTGAACATATAGGAAACACTGCGGAAACATTTTAAAATTCTTAATGTACTAATACCACTGTCCCCATATCTGCTCTCATTTAGCCAAAGTGGTAGGAAGAATAAAAACCCATGATCATAAAAAATTTGGTTTAGTCGATATAATGCTTCATTTTTCTCTAAGTTTTTTCTTGATTTTCATTTTAATGAATAATAAAGCCAACCAGAATGAATTTCATCTTTTATTTAACTAGATAATGTACCAGCCACCAATTCCTGCTTTTTTTTCTAAGTCTACATCTTTGCTTGAATAGTGTAAGCCAGCCCTGGAGATGCAGAGCAGAGGTAAGTGGGGGAATTGCACAGCTAGGTGAAGGAAAAGAACAAACAGGCACATCCATTATGAGTCCTAATGTGTTTAAGTCCTACCCAGAGTAAGAGTATCCTGAAAATAGGTTGTAGCTTAGAAAAATTCCCCTATCAAAATTGCCCCCTGGGTTTTTTCCTTGTCATGCCCTCCTCACACCTGAGATTCTTACTCTTCTTGTTTTGTCAGTTTCTATATCTGGATGTCCAGACCTTTCATGATGACATCTAGCTCTGCCAACATCACTTCCATCAGTCACCATCACGTGTGGCAACACTGTCCCCAAATATGACCTGTTTGGAACAGAATCAGTTTTCTAAATTACTTAATTGATTTTATCAGTGTAAAAGTATTAGGTTTTATTATGGTGTTGATCAAACAAATTTTATCTTTTGGTTTCCTTTCCCCACCTCTATTCCCCATCAATCTCCCATTTTAGGCTTTTCCCTCACCACAGACTCCATTTGGTTTTAATTATGTTCACTTTTGTCTTCCCTCACCTTCCCATCACCTTTCATTCTCCTCTTATGGTCTCCTATCTCATTTCATAGCCTAAATCCACCCTCAGATCCCTTTATTTATATAAGTACAAACCATAAAAGTTTGGATCCACATGTGAGAGAAAGCATGATTTGGGGGTTTGGAGCCTGTGTAACCTCACTTAGTATAATATTTCCAATTCCTGCATTCCTCCTGAAAAATTCACAAATTAAAGGTGAGTAAAATTTCATTGTGCATATGTACCACCTTTTCACTTCTCAGTAGTCATTAGCTGATGGACATGCTCGTTATTGTGAAGAGAGCATCAGTGAGCATGGGTTTGCAAGTTTATGTAATAGGGTACAGAGTCCTTTGGTTAAATGTACAGCAGTGGTATAGTTGGGTCATATAGTACCTCTATTTTTCGTATTTTGAGAAACTTCTACTTTAATTTACATAGTGGCTGTAAGCAGTTGGCACTCCCACCAACAGTGAATAAGGGTTCTCTTCTCAAAACTTCACCAGCATTTGTTGTCACTAGTTTTCTTGATGATACCATTCTGACTAAAAGGAGAAGAAATCTCAAAGTGATTTTAATTTGCATTTATTTCCCTGATGACTAAAAATGTTGAACATTTTTTTGAAATATCCTTGGTCATTTGTGTTTCTTCTTTTGAAAACTGTGTGCCGATTAGCCTATTCATTGATTGACAGTTTGGGATTTTTGTTGTTTAATTTTTACAGTTCTTTATACATTCTAGATATTAGCTAGAAATGTCTGTCTTTAATGTTAGAACTTGCCTCCATTTCAGTAGCACATAATATCCCATGCCAAGCAACAAGCTGAAGTTTCACTATTATGAGTCTTTCATTATTCAAGTTAGATAAAGATGTTGGGCAGATTTAATTGCTTACACCTCTCAAGTAGTTGAATGCCAGCATAAAAATCTCTCCTGTCACCAAGGACAAGAGACACTATAACATACAAGTGTCTGAAAAGGGGCAGAGTAAAAAGAAAAAGGAAAAGGAAGTGTTTCATTTATAAGCATCTGAGTTCAGCTGGACACATATAGAATGCAGGGGGAGGGGTTCCTGAAATATGCCTTTTTATAATTCAACCTGCTATGCTTTAATCAGAAGCTTTGCAAGGTAATTGGCTCCTTTGGATATTTAAAAGCAAAGTAGCTCAGTCTGTTAATAAACGATCAGGTGTTGGGCCTTTCAAAGTATTATTCACAGTCATTAAAACAGTTCTGGGAAAAGCAATCCAGGACAATGTGG
Source organism: Zapus hudsonius (assembly GCA_004024765.1). Classification (NCBI taxonomy): domain Eukaryota; kingdom Metazoa; phylum Chordata; class Mammalia; order Rodentia; family Dipodidae; genus Zapus; species Zapus hudsonius. Next base: position 3,720 of record PVHP010007760.1, on the reverse strand, counting down.
CATCCATTAGGCAGCACTGCAAGATTGAACTGACAGGCATGGCCTCACAGGCAGCCACCAGCTGCAGGCAGCAGTAAGGGATGCACCCATGGCCTGGATAGACCTTTCCAGTATTCCTATTTAGGACCCAGTCCATTGTTTATAAGATGGGAACTGAAGGAGAACTTGAATATGGAATTCTCATATATGCAGAATGCCCTGATGGCTCCTAGCTAAGTGTGCCAGTACCAGAATTTCTCCTGCCTTCAAGTTTTAAGTCTGTCAACTGTGTTATCACCCCCAGGTATTCTGTGAACTTAAACACACCTCATATGGAATTAAAGAGCATCTTTCTTGGATGTCATCTCTCTTAGCAGCTAAGAATAAAGCTGATTTTCTCATCTGATCAATGCATCCATTAACTTCTGATAGACCTCCCCAAACACCAGAATTTCTATCTTGGCACTTTACAGGGAATTTTTTTTTCTCCAAAATATCTTAACACCACAGTGGAAACAATAAAGATCTGTCATTGGAAACTCTGGGCAGATTGCAATCTTGGACTGATGATGGCCAATGTACTGAAGATGGTGTGGAAAACAAAACCAAGCTGCTTTTCCATTGGAGGTAAAAGCCTAGGCAGTCCCATAGTGAGATAAAGTCCTGTGGTGAGAGAATCCCAGACAAATCCTTCTTTCAAAACACATTTTATTTTTAAGGTCTACTCATAATCATATTAAAAAATTTTTCCCTGTTTCCCTCATGGTACTCATGCTCAACCATCAAAATTTCATTTCAAGAGGACCATGAAGAGGGGAAGCGTGGCTACATTAAAATGTTGTTACACTCCAGGGGAAAATTCGGCAGAGCCATTCACAAGTTTCTCAATGTCATCACCAAGTAATCTCCCAGTTCATCCCGCTGATGAACGGCACAATGAAGCTTTCCTCCTTGGTCACCCTGAACAGGATGTGTGTAAGAAGGCACACTGCCTTCATGACCCATTGTGACTCCTTCAGGAATTCTTTGCAATCACTTGCCTGTGAGGAGCTAGGCTGATTGTCATAAAAGCTAAACAAAACTTTTCTTTCAGTTGACTTAACATTTGTTCAGAAGTATCTATGATTTTTATTACCTGTGTTTATGTTTATGTACTTATTATTCTAGGTTTAATTAGATAGTGAATTCAGGTGTTATTATACAAAAGATGACGTGGTACTATTTGAGTTTTCCCAGGGAGAGAACACAAATGTGCAATTTAACCATCTGTAAAGATGGGCCTAGAAAGCTGTGTTACCAATGCAGTGATGGAGAAGACACCAAATTGGTTAAGTTCCATCACATCCATGAGTTCAAGGGCTTGTCATACAAGACTTTGGCCTACTTCTGCAGTGTGTTTTGATTAACTGTGCAGAGCTCTTCTTCAGATATGTCACTTCAATTCTTCTACATAACATACTGATGTTTTGTTATACAGGTATTTTCTGGTAAAAACATTATGCTTTATCTTTCATTAAAAGGTCCAGGACAAAGAAAAATTAGCACTTAAGATGAATCTGCTGCTTGAGGACATGATGGTCAGGCTGTATACTAAACACAATGGTTAAGATATCCAAGGAGATGTTTCATATACCACTGCTTGCCAGCACACACTGCAGGCCCTCCACAAAGCATAGCAAATTGAAATTGGAATGCCTGTGCATGTCTTAGAAGATGCAATATATGTCAAGTTTCATTCTTATTGGTTTATTTCTTAAACACAGGAAGTAATACGATTTCAGAGGGACATAAACTTCACTCCTTGACATGGCTAATAATTTGCAGATTAAAGTTTTAACAGCTCATAATAGCAGACTTACTTTATTCTAAATTTCTTAGAGAAATATTCAATAAGATATTTATCAAGTTACTGTATGCTGAGTTCATTGTAATACGAAAGAAACATTTGGATGAGATCATTAATATTTTACAAAATAACACATTGCTTTCTAAAGAACAAACACAAAGAAATAGCCACTCTTACAAAGTTTTTCCTTAAATATTATTTTTTCAGTCAACAACAGAGAACCAATTGGAAGAAATAAGTAAACTAGGACATTTGGAAATGTGAGGGTCTGAGCAGGATGTACCACTCAATCCAATGCAAATCTGTGTGTGCAGCAGTTTGCCAGATATGGATGGGAACTCTATGAAATACCTGTATAAGAGGGGTGAAGAATAAATGCTCCTGCCTCCAGCTGGAGCAGTCTACTATTTATGGGCAGAGAGGTGAATGATGAGGCAATGATGTCTCAGCAGAAACATATTGCAGGCACTTTCCTGTCAAAAGATGAGCACCCACTTTTCCCTTTATCCTCGTCCTTCTGCATACCTCTCTGGGGAGAGAAGAGGTACCTCTTCCCCCTCATCACTGACAAGCATGTACCTCTCCTCTTCTTTCTCCTTTCCTTTTCCCCACATGACAGGCCACGGTCAGTCCCTAACAGAGTCCACATGATATGTTAATCCAGCACTCTCGTTAGCATTTATGCTTGTCTAGGTCTATGTAGATGTGGTTTTCCATTTTAGTTGTATGTCTTGTGTATTTTTCTTCCCAACAGTCAAATAACCTTGCATCAATTCCTTGGCCCCAGTCATCCTCTCATAGGTGAACAAAGAGGCTTGGCTAGAAAATGGCTAATTTATTTGTCATTTCAGGCCATCTACTTCCATAGACTACAGAAAATAGCATTTTTTTTCAAAAGCTATTTAGACTTCAATTCAATTTGGTGAAGACTTGAGTGCTATTGTAGTCATCTTTCTTGTTGCTGTGCCAAAGAACCCAACAAAAAAGAAGCTGATGGGAAGAATGGGTTTATTTTAGCTTATGGACTCAAGGGGAAGGTCCACTGTGGCAAAGAAAATGATGACATGAGCAGAAGTTGGACATCACCTCCATCACAACACTGCAAACAGCAGCAAGAAGGCGTGCCCAAAACTGGCAATGGGAAGCTGGCTATAACCCTCATAAGCCTGCCCCAACAACATATCTCAAACAAGATTCCAATTCCCAAACTGCCATCAGCTGAGGATCGACCATTCAGAATACATTTGTTTGTGGGCGACACCTGAATCAAACCACTACAATCCTCCCCTGGCCCCGATAAAATGATAACCATACATGATGTAAAATGCAATGCATTCATTTTCCCTTTATCCTCGTCCTTCTGCATACCTCACAGACCATTCGTACTGAAAAAGATGGCACTGGGTATAGCAAAGACAAATTGAACCAATACAAGATTTAAAAAAAAAACAGGGAAACATCAAACTCTATAAGTCCAACAATTCTAACCAGTGTATGGAGTTCCAATTCTGCCCTTCCATCTTCGCTACTCACAGTCTGGGAAAACTTCATCCAATGCTGGCAGCTCTCCTTGGTAGCCATCTCATAGTTCTGGCATTTCATTGGATCTCCACTGCAACCCATGTTTTATCCTCAATGGCTCCATCTTGCCTCTATGCAGGTAGTCCAACAGGCCCGCTTCACACTGCCCATGGCCATTTCCAAAGAAGTAAAACTGTGTTGCATATCCAATGACCCTCTCTTCCTGTATTTGTTCTACTCCATAGTACCTGGTAGACTACTGTCATGGTTTGATACAGGTGTCCCCCACAAACAATTGAATGTGTTCTGATAGATCAAACCTCAGCTGATGGCAATTCGGGAATTAGAACCTCACTAGAGCTGTGTTGTTGGGG
>PVHP010007759.1:0-55585 GCA_004024765.1 Zapus hudsonius | reverse complement strand
GAGAGAGAGAGAGAGAGAGAGAGAGAGCACACCAGGGCCACCACCTTGTGGGTCTGGCTTAAGTGGGTCCTGGGGAATTGAACCTGGGGCCTTAGGCACTGGAGGCAAGTGCCTTAACTGCTGAGCCATCTCTCCAGCCCTGAATGTTATTCTTGAAATGATATTTGAAACACAATAGAATAACACACACACACACACACACACACACATATATATATATATATATATATATATATATATATATATATATATATATATATATATACTATATTCTGCACAGAGTGTATAGCTCTTAGAATTCTTTTGAAACTGTATTCATTTTTGCATATCATGTGCTCTTAGTGATGGCACACAGTGCATATGAACCATGCCTTAATAAATGTTTAGAAACATAATTATGGAAGTTATTTTTGGGCATGCACTGAAGAATCATATTAGAAATATACTTCAACCTGAGAACTATAGGAAATCAGGGCATCTCATAAACATTGCAAGTATAGTTTTGCTTCTAGGAATCTATGAAACTAATTATGATAGAAAGGTAGATACATTTCTCCGCTGTTGAATGCCTTGGAAAAATCAATTACTTTAAAACTAAAAAAAAAAAAAAAAAGAAAAGACATCCATTTTTTTTTGAAGAGAAGAACCTGTATTTTATCTGCAGGGAAAAGCTGATGGGGTCTGAGGCATGGTACTTATCTGCTATGTGCTGTGCAGAGAACTGAGGCATGGGGGGGACGAAATATGAACACTGATAAGCAGTACACGTTGAATTTTTATTAAAAGTTAACTTTAGAGTTCAGACATGCAGACTTCAGCTACTTCAATGCAGTGTGCACCAAATCAACACAGAATCAAGCAAACCCAGTGGAGAGGTGGGGCATTGGGTAAAGCAGCTTCTCTGGGTTTGCTCGGATTCACAGGAACTTTACTTCAAATTTGAATTTCATTATGCTTGTTCCTCATGGACCACTGAAGATCCATTTACTACTAGTGATGGTGGCAGATTATCGACCTGTCATCCAGAAGTTATGCTGAAACTCTCACTACTAAATGTGGACATGCAAATCCAAGGAGCCAGGAAATGTGCAAGGCATTGTCTGCTGACCTTGGTTGAGAGTTTTTAGTTTTAGAGAAAAACAACTGAATATGTGGTTTTGGGTCTCACTTTTATGACATTAAAGTTGTATTCTTGTGTCATGTGGTTAAATACTATATTCTAAAATCATGTTCTTTCTTTCTCTTTTACTCCCTGGTCTCTCCTTTCCTCTCTCCCTGACTTCTTCCCCTCCTCCTTCTCTCTCTCTCTCTCTCTCTCTCTCTCTCTCTCTCTCTCTCTCTCTCTCTCTCTCTGTCTCTCTCTCTCTCTCTCTCCTAATTTCTTTACTTCATCCTTTTTTGTCTCATTTTATAGCATTGGCTGGAGGCTTGCCTGGTACAGACAGTATTTACCCAAAGTTGAGTGCAAACTCCTGGCAGTCTTTCTGCTCAGTTTCCTGAGTGCTGGCATCACAGAATCCCTCTTTTCTCCAACATGAATGAACGAGTGAGCAACATCAAGGATTTGCTGTTTTGAGTCACTAGTATGTTATGATGTATATACATATGGTGATATGGTGATTTTCTGAGTTTTTACTTGTAGTTATAAATATTTGTAGCCTCTTTCTTTCCAAAAAAAAATAAGTTACAACAATGAAGAACCAAATTTGCTGATTCCTGGGTCCTAATATATTTACTTCTGCATTCTACTTATTATGTGATGTTTTTGTATATATAAAGAATGTAATTTCTTATTGCTGGACTAATCTGAAAGCCTGTTGATATTGATTGTGAAATATAAGAAACAAATTATTGCAATAATATTTTGAGAAATTGAACTATAATTTGGATAAAATGAAAGATTTGTTATCAAAAGGAAGGAAAGAATAAATCCAGGACACTGATCCCAGTGTAAGAAACCAGGCATCAAAATCAAGACTCTGGATGGGTTTCTCATGAGTTCAAATTCAAGTTCATAGCAGATGTATAAAATACATTGAACTAAATAGATCTTGAAGAATGTTCATTGGTAAGAACTAGGATATAACAACCTAAAATAAAAGGTGTACTAAGAGTTTGGCAGCCATATTTTGAGTTGAAAAAAAGAGGGTACTGAATTAGGAAAAATTTAGGGATTATAAAGACAATAATATTTACATTGATAGAATTATACCAGAATTCTATCAGCTTTAATTTGCGAATGGAATGTTAATTTTCTGATATAAGGAGAGTATTTTCATATGGCATTTTCCTTTTTTTAAATATTTTTTTTATTTACAAGTAGAAAGAGAGAGGGAAAGAAGACATAGAAAGAGGGAGAAAGAGAAAAGAGAGAAGAGAGAGAAGAGAGAGAGAGAGAGAGAGAGAGAGAGAGAGAGAGAGAGAGAGAGAGAGAGAGAGAGAGAATGGGGCATACAGGACCTCTAGCCACTGCAAACAAACTCCAGACACATCTGCCACTTTGTGCATCTGACTTTACATGGACACTGGGAAATCAAACCCAGGTCATTAGGCTTTACAGTTAAACACCTTAACCACTGTGAAATCTCTCCAGCGCTTATATGACATTTTCTTGTTTCAAGAAACATAAGTTTGGATGATTTTATACTGTTTGTCTTAAAAGCATCTTAAATTCAGAATAGTCAGAAAGGCAAACTTAAAATTCCTCATCAGTATTTAAAAATGAAAGACCAGGGAAATACTTTATATCTGATGCTTAAATCACAAAATGTCCATTTGGTGATGTTCTGGGTTAACATAAATTATGTGAGATTCTTCTTTGGTTTTCAGTTTAAAGGCCAGCACTTCAAAAATTTCCTCAAATAGCCTTGGCTTATTTATGTCAACTTCCAAAGTTTGACAGGATCATTGGGATTTTGTCTAGAAAAAATTATTTTTAATCTATAATGTGATCTTTTAAAGAGAGCTAGGCAGAGGAAAGCATCAAGAGGGAAATATCAATGAAGCCAAATGTTATTTTTTGAAAGGAAAATAAATTATATTAAAGCTTCTAATGCAGTTAAGGAAAAAGAGCAAAACAAGTTATTAATAGCAGAAATTTAATGGAATATAATTGAGGGTCCTAGACATTATGATAATTATAATGGAAAACGGTGAAGAAATCTAAACTTACTTATTTGATAGTCTAGAGGAAATTAAAAGATATTAAGAGTGAAAGTTAAGGGCATTCTCATTAAATGATACAAAGAACATGACAGCTTTTCTCTGGAAAAATAATAGTATTTCATTTTGGAAGGTTGTTAATGAAATCTTATGCTTATAGATAAAATTTTCAGCCATTGTTAATGGTTCCATAAAATTAATTAGTGCTCAAAGATTCTGGACTCCAAATATCCAATAATTCTGTATTGGTCACTTAGTGATTTAAAAAAAAACACAAAAGAAAGAATTCATAAGAGAAATAATATAGATAGTCGCTGCAGCAAGTATAAATAAAAGTATTTTTCTGAGTGTGAGTGTGGAAAATTTGGCCATTCTTTACACGTAATAGCTTCTCTAAAATTATCTTGAAAAAGAAAATCAAGAGAGAGATGATTTATGTTATACTGTGAGAGTTTACTTAAAGCTTTAAGGAACAGATCTGAACTGGTTGGGTGTCACAGGTCTGCAAAGATAGTGAAAGGAGTGATAGGTTCTATTCTTTTTCACTATAGAATGACTACAGTTCAAATATTTAATTAATAGTTCATCATAGCAAAAAGACAGGTTCAAATGTTCTCATCAAAGAAATGCCAAATGCCTGATCTGATAGATACTAAATACAAAATAGTATTGTGATTATTATACATGCACCAACATCCACTCTAACCCACAAAATAAATACTTATTATGTATCAAGAGTAAACAAAGATCAAGGGGATGGGGAGATGGCTCAGTGAATAAGAGCACTTGCTTGGCAAGTATGAGAACCTGATGTTGATCCGAGCAAAAACTCAAAATGCCAGGCAGGACACCTATGCCACTGTTGCTGCTGCTCCCTGGTCAGTCATTCTGTCCCAAAACAAGGAGGTCCAGTTTTACCGAGAGACCCTGTTTCCTGGAAATGAAGTGGAAGAATGCAAGATGAGGACACCTAAGGTCTCCCTCTTGTCTGTACACACATGTTTACGACGCACATGTATCTCTACACAAATATTCAGATACCATAAACTCTCTCTCTCTCTCTCTCTCTCTCTCTCTCTCTCTCTCTCTCTCTCTCACTCTCTCTCTCTCTCTCTCTCTCTGATCTCTGTTGTAGTTTGAATGTAAATATCCCCAAAAGGCTCACACATTTGATCCCTGCTGGTGGTGCTGATTGGGAAGGTGATGGAATCTTAGGAGGTGGAGGCAAACTACAGCAAGCAAGCACCGCATCCCTGAGGCTTTGAAGTTGGCCCCACTTCTTGTTACTCTCTTTCTGCTTCCTGCCGGCCAATAGGCTCACCTGCTTCTTGAGTCAGTTTACCATGTCTCCCCCACTAGGACACATCCCACTGAAACTGTACCATGAAGCAAAACCCTTTCTTCCCTAAACTGCTTCTGCTAAGGTATTTGTTCATGTCAACCAGAAAGTAAATGACATTCTCCTTTATTACGTGAATAGGCCTTTTTAATTAGAGAAACAATTGTAGCAGGGAGTGTGATATAAACTGTGAAAACTCTGTGAAATTCCTGGTTTTAACACAAAAAAAAAACTTTAAAAATGAAAATGTTCTGATATAATTTCTTAAGATTTTCTTTGAAAGCTCAAAAATCAAATCAACCATTCAAATAGAGATTTCTGACATATTTTACCTAATTTATTTACAAAACTCTATGAATTAGGCATGTTTGCAGTTATATTTCTGATATTTAAATTTAAATTTTACGAAAATATATCTTGAACTATATCAAATTATGTTTCATCTTTGTCAGTGTCTCTCACATATTTTACTTTTTTTTACTAATTTATTTGTAAACTGGAAACCAGGGAGGCTTTATGCAGTGTTAATTATAATAAATGATGTCAACTTGGAAAGCTGTCATAAGAATTTGGAGGCTAGATCAAGTACTTAGGAAAACTAAAAAAAAAAAAAAATGCACAAAGGGCTACGGTTGGCCAGAGGGCCTCCATTTTGTGAACTGTTATGACTTTTCTATAATGACTTGTTCCAGGAAAACTGCCAACTATCCTGGGCCCCCAACCCAACCAATCAGCTCCTGGTTTCCTCCATACCTAGGTCAAAATAACCTACCTCTTCCTAGTTTCCTCAGTAACCATGTCAAAATGACTTATGTATTATTATTCTAGCTGCTAATCTAAGACATGTCTCTGCTGCCCTACCTCACCACTGGGTCCAACCAATCCTGTTAAAGTCACCATAGCAAAGTTTGCCAACATCCTGATTCTGAGACCACTATTTCTTAAGAGCGGACCCCAAGACATCTCCCCACCTGGACCTGACCAATCCTGTTGAAGGAACCCCAACTCCTCCCTTGGACCCCTTTGATTTTTTTCTTTAAAAAGCCTGTGAACCAACACTTTGGGGATGCTGTCCCAGCTCCCACTTCTGTCTGTGTCCCTAATCAATTAACTTACAAGTCCAAGGCAATTAAGGTATCCTACTACTGAGCTCATTTGGTAACTGTCTCCTCATTTGCACGCACCCTGACCCAACAATGCAGAACGAACACCCCATCTTTTGTGTAGCATCTTATTCTAAAATCCATAATCATTGCAGAAGAATGTATTTTCATATTCAGGTTAAATCAATAGGTTAGGTAGAAATTTTTTATTTTATTATTATTCATTGGCTGGTAGTCTGAAGAAAGCCTTTTGTACAAAGTAATGCTACAAAAACAATGCTTAAAAAATGCCTAAAGAAAATCACATCTCGAGAGCAACAAGTTTAAAATTCTACGTTAGAAATGTAAAAGAGTTTAAAAATGAAATATTTGGTACATATAACAGAATGTACCAGAAGATCACGTTTCTAAAGGAAAACTATAAAATAATCTCTCATTTTATTTATGTAAATTGACTCTTACAAGGAATTCAATTCACTCTTTGTTATTTCTCTTTAATTTATAAGTTTCTGAATTATCATTTTTGAGAAGTATTTTATTTCCATCTGACCAAAATCTAGAGGCAAAACTGTGTGTGCACACAAAACAGAATTAAAAAAAATACATTCAGTCATGATTTCTTCATGAGGTCCTCAGACTTTAATGAAGGTAAAAAGATAGATGAATTCCATTTGCTAACTATATCGTGTATCTACCATTTTTGTATTTGGGGGTGGTGGTTAGTAATTCAATTAATTATCCCCACATTTAAAGTGCTTGTCTTTGCTTGGTCAGAAGTTAATCTTTGTAACTTTCAGCAGCACCATTATCAGGGCTGGAGAGATAGCTCAGTGGTTAAAGCCACTTGCTGGCAAAGCCTGATAACCTGGGTTCATTTCCCCAGTACTCACCGAAAGCTAGTCACAAAAATTGGTGCACGCATGTGGAGATCACAGACACGGACAGGAGGCCCTGGTGTTGAAACTTCAAATGCAGTCATTTATTCATTGGTTTCCTGCATATTTCATAAGATATGTGTGTACCTATCTCTGCCTCCAGCACTTTATCTTCCTTGTCACTATAATTGCCACAGTGGGGCTTCATTTGCTCACACAGATAGTATTTATATGGGCATAAAAATACGTGAAGACCATTGATGGAGGATGTAGAAAACAAACATGTATGTAACCTGGCTCAGCATCCCTACTAGAGAGGTCATCTACAGCAAGAAGAGCAAATTCTTACAAAAAGCCTTGTTTATAATCACTGCAGGACTCTCCCTGATGCTCCATCTGATATGCTCTGAACATACTTTAGAAGATGTTGCTTGCCTACTTAATAGAAAATCCTTAACTCTAAATTAGTATTGCAACTTTTTTCTGTTTATAATAAAGTCCGTTGTATACCAAAACCATCATTCTCCCTTGACCCCAGGCACTGTTGGGATGAACAGGGATTAAGCTGATGGACTTTGCTTTGCAGGTGATCTTTCTATGACCTCAAGGCCTTCTTGTTTCACTGGGCTCAAAGGGGCTCTTATTTCCCATGCTAACACAGTGTCCTGAGGCAGACTCTATCAAGTCTGTGGCATTTCTCTTGAATTGTAAGAGGCTTTCAAAGGTGTGCTGAGGTTCTCTTGAGACTTCCTTCCATCAGATTGATTTCTTGGAAAAAAAATAGCTCTCAGCAAGTCAAAATAATGATTCCATAGATGATTTTTGGTGAGGTTAGATTATCTGAAAATACTCCCAAATACTTACCATCAATTAATCGGTTCATTGAATTAATCATGTCCCCCTAAAATCACATATTTTCAATTTAAGAAAAGTGAATACATTGTGCTTTGTATGATTTAACTCTTCACTGATTGACTGATCTCTTGCGGAGATTCATTGCTGTAAAAGTTTTAAAACTTTAACATCTATGTTCAAGTCAACAATATTGAAGCAAAGTCCTATGTTTAAAATTATTACACTCTAATAATCATAGAGAAAGAGGCAAAAGTATATTCTCAATACCATGGCATTTTTTAAAACAAAAATAATGTTACAGTTTATTTGCACAATGCTTATTTTCAGTGGTAATAGAATGTAATATTTATAATTATAACTATTGTTATAAATTATTTTATAAGATGTATAACTCAGGTTCCTACAAAGCAATATAGAAATTAAGTAGTTGATATTCTTTTATATACTACACATTGATTGTCATTTTTACAAACTCTCTCAGATAATTTCTATCTAATTCTAATGAGTTGTACTAGCAAGGTAACCTAAAATACAACAAAAATGTTCATCTTTCACAATTCACCATTTTTTAACTTTTTTCTTTAGCAGATCCCTTAAAATTGACATGGCTTCCATAACTTAATTGTAGACTTTTATATGTATTACACCAATTTTTAACTTTTTAAATTTTACCACTTTGACATTCTTGAGATCAAATAGCATTTAAATTATTATATTTTCCTTTATTGGTTTGATAGAATAATTAGGCCAAATCATAGGCTCACAAGGCACCCACAACTCATTTTATGGTAATAGTATTTCTAAACAACTAAGTGTTATGTTCTAGAGCAGGAGAAGCCTTATATAGCCCATGACGACTGGAATATTCTGGAATTCATGATCTTGTTTGTTTTCCCCTGTTTTTAAGTAACTTGCTTGCAACCAAATGAAAATGGCAGGGATGAAGAGAAGAGAAGTCCATGAGTAAAACCACAAAGAATCGACTTCCACCTTGCTACCATAGTCTCTTTATTCGCTGGTTAATATGAGCAATGAGAACGTTTACCTTCTCCAAGGTACCATGGTGAGTAACTTACAGCAGCCTGTGTCCAAGAGCCAAAATTAAATAAATGAATAAATAAATAAATAAATAATGAATACCTGAGCCTTTGAACTAAGATATTTGTCCACAACTGTGGGAACTACCTCAGAAGTCAAGCTTTCAGATAAGACCCAGTCTACAGAAGAATCTTTGATCCTAGACTCATGAAACCTTAAAGACATGCTCAAGTAAGACCCGCCTGGGCTCACAACACACAGAGGATGAGAAAAGTCAGTGTGGTTTCTACCATTAGACTTTGGGGTCCAGGTTGGCCATCACATACTGAATTGTTTGGTATCAGATGTGCTTTATATTTTGATTTTTAAAATTTTAATTATATTTCTATGTACTTAGTGAGCTATCTTGGGATGGGGCCCAAGTCTAAGTACAAAATTCCTTTATATTCCATACATACTTTTTATACATAGCCTTAAGTACTAATATTTTTAATCCCTTTGTACATAAAACAGCATTCTATGGAGCGGCTCATAGATTTGTTTGCATCAGGAAATTAAAAACCTTTGGGACTTGAGATGCTTATAGGAAAATTGCCACACATCAATAAACATATCTGCGTAGGCTTTATTCTCCTTAGTAATCCTTTTATGTTTTCTGACATCTTGAATGTTCCCACAATTCCACCCTGAGAGGGTGGTGCCCTGGCAATGTCTGTCTACCATCTGCATCCATGGTCATTCTGACACTGGATATTACACCCTAATCTTTAGGGCATCTGACCCCTTTCTAATCCATTAACATTTAGTAATTGTTAGAGTAAAGCAACCTTATTCCTTCTCACCAGTGATCTGCACTTGTATACAGAACAATCCCTGCAGGGAAGCATGCGCAGAAGGGCACAGGAGAGTTTGCAGGTGAAGATGTTTGGGGATCAATATCTCTTCTTGGGGAAGCTTTCAGGTGACACAGCCATAATGGAACCATGAGAGCTTCTGTCATTTTTCAAAGTATCCAGATGAAGATGAATGTTCCACTTATGACACAATGATCTTATGCCAATTAATTAATCCAGACTCATCTGGACCCCAGTCTTTCATGTGAATAAAAAAGACTTATAGTCAACATAATTCTATGTAGTTCTTTAATAACCTGAGCTGATGCATTAACTAAACAGAAACAGAATACATGTGGAGTCTATTCAATTTCCAGGACGGGTTATGAGTTGTGATTTTTTTAACAGCAATGTTCATTTAACACAATACAACTTATATAAAGATTTGAGTTTTGAGAACTCTTCTATGGAGCTGGTGAGGTTGCTCAGCAGTTAAAGCTGTTTCCTTGAAAAGCCTACTGGCCTGGGTTGAATTTCCCCATCTGATCCCAGAAAGCTTTAAGACAAGTCATCATTCATTTGAAGCAGCAGATGACCCTCCCCCTACACTCACACACACACACACACACACACACACACACACACACACACACACACACAAACACACACATCATGGAAATAAATAAATGCAATTTCTATAAGTAAATTTCTAAATCACAAATCATACATGATACTAAATTGATCCCAACCATTATTTGCCTCTGTGGAACTTAGAGGATTTCCCCAGTCATATCATAAAGACAGCCAAAACATGAATCTAGCAACCTTTCTTAAATAAAGTCTCCTCATCTAAATATAAGAACACCCAAAATGTGAAAAATGTTATAATTTCATTAATTTTGTAGAGGATGGCTCATAATGTCAACATTAGGTTTCCTAGGATGGATAAGAAGGTAATTATAAATAAAGGATGAGAGAGAACACTTGGACTTCGTTTTCCTAGGACACAAGTTTTAACAAGGTGTTCTGGTTGTTGACACATTCCCTCACTCCCCAAAAAAAAAAAAAACTTTAAGTAGAAACTTCTTTATTCCTTCATTCTCAGTTATCAAATTTTATATAATTCTGCTTCTTCCATCTACATCCATCCTTTATTCTAGTGATATCACATTTCTCATTTTGAGCTAGAGACTTGCTTAAATAGCAACTTGCTGATTTTTTGAGCCTGTGTGATTCATTTTTGTTGTGGGCCTGGCCTGGGTTTATAGGCATGTATGGCCATGTTCAGCTGTTTAGGTATAATCAGCTCCCTGTTGCTGGAACATCCAGTCAGGCACAGTTTATGGGAGGAAGGGATTTCTTTCAAGCTTCCAGATCCAGGGAAAGTTCTAGTTACAGCTGAAGAAGTTGGCTCCCTTTCCTAGATCCAAGCTGAGAGAAAGCCATCAAACACCCAGCAGTAGAAGTGGGGGGCGGCCAGATCTCAAATAGTTCACCACACACCTTTGAGCTGAAATCAGATCCACCCCAGGGGCTGCTGAGCCATCTCTCCAGTCATTACATAAGAATTTTAATTATTATAATACTTGATATAAATTAGAATTACTGTGATTGTATAGTACTGAAAAATTAAAGTGGGGACTGGAGAGATTGCTCCCGGGTTAAAAGCATTTGCTTCCAAAGCATGATGGCTTGGGTTTGGTTCTCCAGAACCCATTCCATTGTAAACCAGGTGCAGAAAGTAGGATGTGTGTCTGGAGTTCATTGCTGTTCACAAGGTACCTCACATTCTCTCTCTCTCTCTCTCTCTCTCTCTCTCTCTCTCTCTCTCTCTCTCTCTCTCTCTCTCTTCCTGACAATAAAGATATTAAAAACAAAAATAACGAAAAATTGCAATGAAGGATTTGGTGGCTTTGACCATATTCTTGCTCTCGTTACCCAATAACAAACAAGATGACTTATTTTTATGTGCAGTTATTATATACCTTCTTTCTTCTGATTTTTTTATCTTTTCAATGACTTCACACAGGCTGTGTATATGAAGTCAACTGGCCTTTCAAAATATTCTCTTCTGTTTATTTTGATGGGGCAGATAGCAAGGCTTTTCTCCGTGCCCACTTTTCTTGCAAGAGAAATGGCACATTTCCAGTAGAAATCTAATTCAATGAGGATAAGGCACACAAACCATGAAATCCACTCATCGCCTGAAATTAAAACTTCAGGACTAATGTTTATATGGTAGGAAGAGAATTAAAGTGGCATTTCAAATGCAAATTCAACAGTGCCTTGTGACATGGAGTAAGCTTCATCTCACAGTCCTGAGTTGACTAATTGAATTGCTATTGATAAGATGTCACTTGAAAAGACATCTCTGCAGTGAGACAGGAGTTTGCTGTAAATGACCTGTCATTAGAAGTCATGGGCGATGTTCACGTCTAGACTGAATTAAAATGTACCTACCAGCGGTGAGCTCAGGGGGAGTTAAACCTGAAAGGACAGGGACAACTCCACTAAAGCATTGTGCCTGGAGGTCTATGTTAATTTACTGGCTGCCCAGCGTTAATTGAAGGAAATCAATAAACTCGCTGGTAATGCTAGAGATTGCAGCTACCTTAATTGCCAAATGCATTCAATCCTACTTTTCCTAGGATATGTGGACTAGTTTAAACTTTCACCATTGAAGACAATAGAATTAGATGCCATAGAATTGTCACAGAAAAAGTACTAATGTGAATATTAAAGTTCAGAGACAAGGCTTCTGCTAAACTCCTTAAATAGGAATTGGACATCAAAATGCCAAATTTAAGGACTATCTATGTGATTCACCCATATGCACATGTTTGTTCAACAATACAGTTTAATGTTATTTCTTAAAAATTCCAAATTATTTTCATGTTTATTTATATTTTGTCTATATGTCTTATTGGCATATTTTCTATGAATTGATGTTAACCTTTATTGACATTAAAAAGGCAAACCTTGATGAATAATAAATAATATTTAAATACTAGTATTTATAAAAGATACATCAAAGTAATATCAGAATATAACTATATTTCCTTCTTTGCTCTAAAAATATGGACATAAAATATTCATATATTTTTGACAACAGCAAATGATAAAAAAAATTTCCAGCAGCAAAGATTGCAAAAAAATTAATTGCCATCATTTTAAAAAGCTTTCACTTAAAATGATTCCATTAATTTTTCAAAATTTCTATTTAAGCTCATTGAATGAAAATCTATATGCAAATCTATATACTTTTCTGCATATAGATATAGAAATACACTGTACCTGGGTATGACTTCCTTTATTTCTAATGGATTCCCCTAAACAATAAGGAAAAGCAAAGTATTGTCTACTTTTGTAAAATTAGGAAATATTCAAAAGAAAGTAATATATCACCAAGTAATGACTATATGAAGTGAAATCTTTCTCCTGTTATGTATGTATTCATTTAGTATCTCACATGGTGCAACATACATTATTTAGGAATCTAAATAGCTTTTTCTACTAAATAACCATGTTTTTTTTCCTAGTTTCCAATGCTGGCATTGTGTTTATTACATTCGCAAGGTGGTTTACTTTTCCCTCAGTTATTTGGGTAACATGAATCATTTGCTTCTTTGTAGCAACTAACTTAGAACAGGGTCTCAGTTCATCTACAGGATGCACTGAGCTTTTACCAGCAAAGCTTCTCTTCACTCTTCAGGGACAGTTCCTGGGAGTTGAGGAAAGCCAAAGAAGTTATGAGCAAAGACTCATAACAACATCAAGCTCTGACATTCCTGTCTGAAAGGATGTCTTCCTAAATTGCAGTGCATGGAAATTCCTATAAAGCTAATTAAAATTCCCATAGGACATAAAAGGCCATATTCTGAATCACAATGAAGACTGGTTTGTACAATACTCATTGGACAGAAACAATCTTCCTTAGGGGGAAATATGCCATATTTGTTTGGTAGGGATTGTTCAGATCTTTGCAAGAGCCATATTTCACTAAAATGAAGAGAGAATAGGAGGTTATTTTGAGTTAATATCCACACATAATCCCTGTATTGTTCTCATTTCTAATTGTCCACCAGTTTTGCTCAAGCCTTTCCCTTTGTTCCACCACTGTAACCGTGTCATTTTATTGGATAAAGAAAGGTGATAAGTGCCCGCACAAACTGTCTGCCACTGGAAATAAAGGCTGGCATTTGGCTGTCTGCTAACTAATTAAATGTCAGTGAGTCCAGAGGCTAAATTCGCATCACTTGATTTGGTAGATTTTACTGCTGCATATGTAGATTTAATTATAGAGCAATTGAAATTAATAAAGTGGCAGATCCTCCCAGAAACATGTTTTATGACCCATGACTTTTTTTTTCTGGGAAAGGACTTGCTAACCATTTCCCTTTACATAATGTTATACTTTGTTAAATTCATTACAAAGATAATTTTATAGCAAATTAACAAGCATTCACCTGTGTGTTATCCACACTGATGGGTCTCTTGGAGATGCAGAGTTAACATTTTGTGTCTTCACTTTAAGGTGTTGTTTTCTGACTATATGATCCTGGGGATTGATCCTTGCATTTTTATTGTGATTTAAGAAATTGTGTAACTTTTTCTCAAGGGTCTATACAAACATTGGCTTATATTTATATTCCTTATCAGAGAGGAATGAAATTTTATTTGGAAACTGTAACTTTCTTCCTAATTTGGGTGTTTGTCATATTTTATTAGCATTATAATCAACACTAGAGAACACTGTCTTCTCTAATTGGACAGCATGTGTTTCCTGTGAACTTAGATCATCACCCACTGATGATCAATATAAATAAATCATTTATATAGTAAAAATTCAAGACTGTTCATAAATTCATATTTGAACTTGGCATTATAATTCTTTTATTCAATTTGAGGCAGGAACAAAGCGGGTTTTAGCTGTTTTGTGTTTGGTAGCCAACAGGAAACACTTACCCAGGAATGGGTAATTTGATGTAACGAGTGATGCTAAGAATATATGTAGTCAGAATGCTTTCTTCAAAGCTTTCTTAATATATTTAGATTGGATCTTTTATTATCAGACTGCTAACATCTGGCAGAAACATGTATCAGAAGTTCTATTCACACAAGAATTGGCATCTGTATCCTCTATTCTGAATTGAGTCCTCCTTTACCATAAGACACAACCAGGCTAGGCAGCTTTCTCTTGCCTAAGTGCAGAAATTATCCTTAGGACTGTAGGGGAAAAAAATCTAGGTCACTGCACTTTCCTACAGGTCAAAAATGTCAGAAGTATCTGGTCCTTCCTTATCTGTGTCCCCTGAGGGGTACTGCTACTCCTTTCCTAGAGAATCCCAAAATGTCTGATCCCAGAAACCTGGCATTAGGAGTAAACTGGCTCACCAGCCAGCCACCTGTCTATGGAGCTCACAGAAATCTTGCAAAACTGCTCTTCCTCAAATAGCCATTCTAAATAAATAAATAAATAAAACATACATACATACATACATACATACATACATACATACATACATACATACATGCATACCTAGTCCGAGTCTCCAGGTGGGTTTCAATCCCCTCCAGTCTCTCTGGGCAAGAGCTCCACCTTGCTTCCTTTTGTGACATTCTGGGCTTAAGCTTCCCCACCCCCTCTTTTCTCATCTAGCAATAATAAAAACTTTCTGAACTTTATCCTCTGGTCTGTGGATTTTATTCTCAGAATTCATAGGACAAAGTTCTAGAAAATTGCCATTAGGTCGGCATACAAGGAACCTAAATTCCTTTATCACTACCATCAGCTCCCTTCGGAGAGATGATTTCAGTATATGCTAGCAGTGCTTTTATGTGATATTCCCACTTTAGTATGCCTATATGTCTTGTGAGGTGATGTGATGATATCATAGGCATAATGTGATGCCTGGAAACCCATGGTTTCTTATAAAGAATAAATTATGCATGCAGATAGAGACACAAGATAATTAATTGCATAGGTTAAAATTTCTCTCTGTGTTTTGCAACAAAAGGCTGACATTCAAATCATTTTGAAAGCATCTAAAATGAAAATACACCCCTGGGCTTGTTGGAATTACCGACCTAAATTCCGCAGGGCTTGAGAAAGGTCTTTTAAGTTTTAAAAGTCTTTACAAATCACTTGGATGCTAATTCTAGGATGAGAGCTATTGTACTATAAAGTGAGGGAGAGATGGATCAATAAACCATAATATTTTCTGTGCTGAATCACCCTAATTACTATAAAGATTCTATGTTTTTGATATATTCAAACAAGAACATGAAAAATAAAAGAAAGCAATACATGTAAGTATAAACCTAAGCCAAACCTATATTTCTGGTTAGATTGTTGATGTACAGGTTTTTGATATTATATTTGAGATTTATTATATATGTAGCCCCTAGCCTCACCAAGTGACACAGGAATTATACCCTTTGCCTATAAGCTTTCTACTGGGTTCTTATAAGGTTTCTAATGTGTTCCTTATAATTAAATTCAGTCTTGATGTGTAGAAAGCATACCTGGTTGTGTTAAATATATGTGAGTGAGATATATATATATATATATATATATATATATATATATATATATATATATATATATATATTAATTTTAGGAAATTTCTAGTGGGAATGGGAGATGGGAAAAGAAAAGTTCAAAATATGAGACTAGATAAGTAACTGAAAAAAATGCCAAATATTGCATGTATAAAATTAAATGAATTTTTTATTTTATCTTAGATTTGTGAATATTTTTATTTGAAATTGTTTTTAAAGAAATATTTATGATAAGAAAATAGAACAGCATCTTCCCAGGCCAACATATACAAAATAGGAAAGGAGTTTGAATACATATTCTCCTAAGGCTGTGCATATTAAACTTAAGTCATTCTCTTTCCATTCTCAGTAAACAAGTTAAAAAAAAATCTATTCCGAGGACTTAAAAAAACAGTCTATCACCAACATCTATGTCCTCTTTACTGCATATGAATTCTTTATCTGTGATTATGAACTCCTGTGACAGGGTCAGGTGTCTGCAGAGACAACCCCACCCCTTGAGTGGGAGGTTTCTAACTAGAGCTAGAACCTAGGGGCTAAAACTGATTGGTCAGATATAAACCAAATCAATCAGCTGTCTCTCTGACTCACCTGGGGAAAACTTAAATTAAGTTCCCTAGAAGAAAGCCCTCTCATCCCCCACACGGCAGGCTAACAGAAGGACCTCTGAATCTCCAGGCCTTAGGAAGGTAAGGCCCACCCCAGCCATAAGGCTCCAGACTTTTTCCCTCATGAACCTCTCCTTCTCATGATGGGAGCTCTCCATTATCTTTTCTTCTGCTGCTTATTTAGCTGAACTATATGAGTTCTGTTAAACTCTCTACCTTTTCTCCCCACACTGGTGGCTGGAGAACTCTGTAACTCCCCATGTTCCATTAAATAATAAGGTCTCCCACTATACCTTACTATCTTGTTGTCTATGATTTTAATTCTTTAACTTTGTAGACAGGAACTCGGGTACTCCTTAAACTTTGGGGTGCATTGGAATTTTTTGCTGGGCGTCATCTAAATTCTAATCCCCAGCTCTCCCCATTACACTCCCTTTCCTCAAATCCAGTAGCCAAACTCAGACTCTTTTCTTAGTTCATGTGTTGAACACATTTGACAAATCTTTGTCTTTTCTGAGAGTATAATTTTCTCATCTTTGAGAATCTTATTTCTCAACAAACCTATATTCTTTTTTTTCTTTTCCTACTTTAATTTCCAGGATACAGGTTCCTCTTTGGTTACTGCTTTCCTTTGCATAGTTTAAAGTGTTAGCACTGTCACTATGCAAAAGGTCAAGTTATTCTATAAAGCCATGGTGATAAAAACAGCATGACACATGCAGAAAAACATACCCCATACATAAATGGAATGGAATAGAAGATCCAGATCCTTTTGTTCCTTTTCATCCTTTTGTTGTAAAAGACAGAGTGAAATTTTAACCTATCATACAATTAATTGTCTTGTGTCTCTATATGCATGCATAGAAGAACTTGAATATAAGTTCAAGTATCTACAGCCACCTGTTGTTTGACAGACTCCAAAAACACACACTGGACCAGAGCATCTTCAAACAATGATGCTGGGGTACTTGATTCCTATATATAGAAAATTGAATATAATACCTCATCTCTCACCCTGAACAAAAATCAACTGCAAATGGACCAAAGACCTCAACACAAGACTTGATGTTCTGAAAAAATTAGAACAAAAATTAGGAAGAACCCAGGGATAGTGACAGGCTTTCTGATGAAGACCCCAGTAGCCCATAAAGTAAGACACACATTCAACCAATGGGATCTTATGAAAATAAAGAGGTAAACAAACCATCACCTGAGTCAAAAGACAACATAAGGAATGAAAGAAAGTCTTTGCCTAAACTGCACATCTGACAAAGATTTAATATCTATAATATACAAAAAACTAAAACATTAAGCAATAAAAAGGATCAATCAACACAGTCTAAAATGTGGGAAGTAGCTAAACAGAGAGTTATCAAAAGAAGAAATACAAATGGCTAGTAAACATCTAAAGCATGCTCAACATTTTATCCATCAGGAAAATGAAAATTAAAAACATTTAGAGTTTTCATTTAACTTCAGTCAGAATGGGTACCATAAAAAATCATATGACAAAAAAATGTTGGCAAGGATGTAGATATAACTGGACAAATTATGCTAAGTGAGGTAACTCAGGACCATAAAGAAAAATGCTAAAAGTTCACCCTTATATGCAGATAATAGATTGGAATAATTATATTTGTTTATATGTTATTGCATTAGTATTATTGGTCAGGAAATTAGAATAAAGTTTGAAGAGAAGTGTTGAAGG
This sequence comes from Zapus hudsonius, assembly GCA_004024765.1. Classification (NCBI taxonomy): domain Eukaryota; kingdom Metazoa; phylum Chordata; class Mammalia; order Rodentia; family Dipodidae; genus Zapus; species Zapus hudsonius. The sequence goes on along the minus strand of PVHP010007759.1, from coordinate 37,503 downwards.
GTTGGGGGAGGGGTAGCAGACAGGCAGGTGATATGACAGAATAAAGGTTTTGGAAAGGTTTAAGGGGGGGTCATGGGACAGGGAGGAAATTGCAGAGGAGGAATACTTGATACTAAAGATAGTATGAATAAGTACTATAGAAAATTACTTTGTTAGATAATTAAAGGAAAATGATGAGAGAGACAGACAGACAGAGACAGAGAGAAAGAGAGAGAGAGAGAGAGAGAGAGAGAGAGAGAGAGAGAGAGAGAGAGAGAGAGAGAGAGAGAGAACACTTGGGCAGTAATACCCAGGGGCTGGGGTGGTGGGATAACTTTATCATGAAGGCATGAGATTTGCTGATGAACCCTATCCCCAGGATGGTTACCCTGAACTCCCTCCCCCAGCTATTTTTCAGGGAGGCCAAGGAGGCCTCAAAAACACTGAGGACCATGGCAAAAGTGCTTGGTTACCCACTAGAACAGGTTGATAAGATCTTCCTGCTGAAGAAGCACATCCTGTAGTAACAGGACTGTAGTAACAGGACACTGAAAAGTCAAGTTGGAACTGAGATGAAAGCTGTCTCTACCCTCCCAGAGAGCTGTCATAATGCGGGGAGGAGCTACGTAGGAAGGGGGAGTCACCTATTGTGTGAACAAGAACTGGAACCTGCAAGCTACAAATGTTGGTGTAACAGTGGCACATATGTCTTGGGGATGAACAACTGTTCTCTGATTGGATAAGAGGTTTCATTCAGTGGGAGGGAATTCATGCCCAGCACAGAGAATGGCATCAAAAAACCGCTGTCCTTTGGCTAAACAGAGAAGTTACGCTTTTTCAAAAGCCTGCTAAGTGTGTATGTTTAAGCCCTTTGATTAATTCTGATTCTATTTTCAGTTTTCAGTCAGAGAATTTTTCTTTTTTGTCCAGATAGCAGCAAATGTCAGGGAGACCTCAGTCTCATCAAAAGACAAGAATATAAAACAAACAAACAAAATAAAATAATGAATAATAAGACAAGAATAAACAGGCCAGGTCTTAATACTGGACAAGTCATCTCTATCACGGCAGCCAGGGTTCAGGGAATCCTGCAAAGAGGAAGCAGAAAGATAGGAAGGACAGCTGAGTCTGAAGGCTTGCTTGGGGCATGTCCTCTGGTGCTCTGGTGACCCAGCAGTGAATACAGATACCCCCGCATGGGCAGCACGGCTCAGAGCGCATGCAGTGTCCCATGGAGGGCAGAGGAAGAGAAAGAACAAGTCACTAAGGCAGAGGAGGTTAGAGCTTGGAACAGCTGTTTGTTTTCCATGTTGGAATGATGGATTTCAGACCATCTAAGTGCATTCTCCACTGTCATTCTGCATCCTAAGTGTCATGCACTGCATCCTGCCAGCCCTCCAAACCTGAAGAGTCATGAGCATCTTCCCAGGCCGGGCATCTTCTGCCATGTTACCCAATAACCAGCAGGCAGTCACTCTGCAAGAGGGCCACAGCTCACACTTCCTTAAACCAGGAACACATTCCCCAACTTCCCTCATTCCCAGCACCTCTTCCCATTACATATATGACTTTAAAAACACAGTTTTTCATCCGATTGTCCCTATTTTCATTATCTTAGAGTTGGCAAAACTGTTGTATATATGAATTCATTATTATTTCTACCTCTTATTAAAATGTTTTTTTCAGAGAAATAGGTAGACACAATTTTTATACAGAGAAAAAGGAAAATAGTTGAAGAAAGCTCCTATTATAAACTCACCTCGGTCAAGTTTGCAACAATCATCTCCTATGATGTTGACCTTGGTAGTCTCTACTTGATTCATATAGGACTCAGTGCTAAACATAGATTGGAAGGAATCCAATTCTGAAGTTCATCTTTTTTTTTTTTCTCCACCTCTGACCATCGTGTTTTACATTTGGATTCGGTCATCCTTTTGACTTGAGGAGAAATTTCTGAGTTTATCCTTTCCCATTTGCAATTCCTCACTTGCTATGCCTTCCCTTCAAAATTAGAATTCTTCCCCATGTTGTCACATGCCCAATCCTTATGTCCTCTGCTTTCTGCTAAAGCAGAGGCCTGCCACCATACCAAGTGAACAAAACATGCTAGTATCGCCATCACTTAAGGTTTAATTACTTTCTTATGACACCTATTCTAATGCCAACATCCAGTCTTTCTTATTGAGGATCTATATGTCAACAAATTATAATGGCCATATGCACAATCCAGTTGTCCCCAAGTATCATCAATATGCTAAACAAGAGGACTTGGATCACAATAGCTGTTTCTACTTTTTCTTTTTGCCTTCCATGTGCAGTTCTACTTGCTTTCCAACACTGAAACAGATTTACAAAATAGTCTCCATTGCCAGATGCAGTCAGTGTTTGTTTCCAGTTTCGTTTGAGATGTATGAACTCTTCCATGGATGGTTCCGTGAGGATCCAATAGAATCTCTTCCAATCTTTAACCAAGTAGAAAAGTAACACAGGACAAATACGCAAAACTCTTGCTTTAAGTTAGTGTTTTATTTATTTCTATTTTTTACATGTGCATGCATACATAGATATTTTATATTGCATATGCTACTTCAGTAGGTCTGGGCTGATGCCTGAAACTGCTTTTCTATTGACCCCTCGTGACACCTATAACTGCCTGTCTTTGGAACACACTTGAGTAGCAAGCCTTTGCTGCTCTATGTATACCGGTTACCTCAGGTGTTTGAAAATAGCTATTCCTCAGCATCCCTGGGGATTAGTTTAATCCCACTAGGTGCAAGACATTTTTATGATCCTAAAGCTCTTGAGATGATTGTAATATGCAGCAAAGTCTGAAAACCACTTTCCTCCAGAAAGTCATCTTTTCAGTCATGCAGAATAGAATATATGATCACGAATGTGAACTGGCTCAGTTAGGAGTCATCTCTCGCCAAGCAAATGAGGGACTGTATACAACCTCTGCAACACCTGGGATGACCTAATTTGGGCCATGAATTTGAGTGCTTTCAGTATGCATTTTTACTTGGAAACTACTGGATTGAAGACACTTTCATTTAGGAAAACAAAATCTCAAGAATTAGCAAGTTAGAGAACTTCAGTGGTTTAATTAGGAGCTATTTGGTTAAGTTTGTCTATAACAGGTCTACTTGTTCGGTGCAGATCAACCATTTTCCTTGTTCCAGTATGTGCTAATTCTTATCTAAGAAATGGCAGCATGTTGGGGCAGAGAGAACATGAATAATATTCAAACAGACTCGGGGCCACATTGTTTCTCTTTATTCTGAGAAAGTCATGCACCACACACTAATTTATTTTCTTTCATATATGTATTTCTACTTTTTTTATTAAAAAAAACAACATAGTCTTGCTGTGTACCCCAGGCTGGCCTCAAACTCACCATGCTACTGATTCAGCCTCTTGAATGTGGGAATACAGGTGTAAACCTTGTTCTTTTGCTTTTCAAAGTACATAGATATCATAGAGATATCAATGTTGTGAATTACAATGAGACTGTTAATTAATTACATGTGCATGTGGTTTACATGTGTTTATGCATGTTCATATGTGTGTGGGCACACACCTGTGTATGAATTCTCATGCACATATTTAAATGTTCATGAGTGGAAGGGTAGAGGTCAACATCAGGATTCAGTGGCTCTCTGCCTTTTTATTATTATTATTTTTGAGGCAGTGTCTCTCAGCCTGGAGCTCAACAAATGGGTTTAACTAGCCAGCAAGTCATAGGGATCTCCTTTGTCCACATTCCCTGTACTGGGACAACAGGTGCGTACAGGGCTCACCCAGACTTTGATGAGGACAGCAGGGATCTAAACTAAGATCCTTATGTGCAATAATTACTTTTGGCTGATTCATTTCCTCAACTCATATATTGGAAGTTGTAGCAATTGATTTTCCATGTTTTCAGTATGTTTTTATTCAGAAACTATTTTGAACATTAAATATTAAAATTACAGGAATCAGAGCTTACAGCATTTCACAGAGATCAGAATAACTTCATGACTGAGACATATAAGTGTGTGTGGAGTGTTCATCGTGCAGGGAGCAGGCTAATTAATGAGGCCGAAGTAGAAATGAAGATTGCATGGCTGGGAATGAAGGCTAGATGGACTTTTGGGGCTTCAAAGATAATGGTAAAAGTTCACATCTTTTAGGAGGAGAGACTCAATCAATTTTCATCATGATATGGATTACCTAATATTAAGAAATTATTTGGGTGTCATAAGGAAAATTGATTACCATAGACAAATGACTCAGATGAAAATCCTAGGAGCAGACCTAAAAATCATTATGGCAATAAAAGTCCGATGACAACTTAGAATAATTAAAAGTCCTCATTTGGCTGTACTTCCTCATGGTTTGAAATACTCTGTCACTGGTCAGTGGGTCATGTTCATGATGGTTCATATCTATCTACCCTGAAATCACCCAAGGCTCTATTCAGTGATCTACTTAAGAGATATCCATATAGTGATAGGTTGAATTACATTCATAAACTAAAGCTCCAACTATTTCCTGAAGTATATAGCTCTGTCTTTGTGATCAAATAAGCCCTTACTGATTTCAATTCCCAATAATTTGCATAAACAGTGCATATTCAATTAAAATGTTGATTGAATGCTTGAGATTGTGTTCTCTTCCAAGTGTCTCAAATATCAGTTTAAAATATTGTGTGTGTACTGCTCATCCATTAAAGATCAATTATGTCTTTGCTTTTGTAAACCAAGCAAAGCTAATGAAAATTCTGTGCTTAAAAAACAAAGCCACTATCTTAGATCTGAACTTTCTAGAAAAAGAATTCAACCCAAAATGAAACTGATCTCAGGTACAGAGCGAACACTTTGAGAATAAATAGAAAACAGAAGCTTAAGGTATAGTCACTATATTAACAAAACTCAATGAAAAAATAACAAGTAGGAGATGATAATACCCTGAATTGAAACAAATTGTAGCATAAATATTTTAGTTGTATATAAAAGAATTGTCAAGTAGTCAAGTTCCTTGCTAGCTGAGTTGACTACCAGCATTGAAACATGACATGCAAAATTAATTTATTTCAGTTAATTGAATAAATATGATTGACCGCATTCAACAAAGTTGGTATCCATGAAACTAAACACCTCAATGAGTAAAAGAAAAGTAATTTTCTAGCACTTAACTTCTGGTGAGAGGCTTCCGATACAGATGGAAGTCAAGGGACAAACAAGACAAGATACATTTTCTTTTCTAACTCGTTGTTAAGCAATACGAAATATAAAAGCATAACAGATGTTCTTTGTTCCAATAACAAAAATCACACCTGTGGGACAGCCTACAGTGTTTGAACATTTCTGTCAGAAAGTGATTCATAAAATCATGAGGCAGAGTTAAGCATTTGAACCATATGATTTGGCTGACAGGGCTTTCCATCTCAGCAAATGATGAATGCCATAAGGAATGAATCTGCTGTAATTATTTCTCCTTGGAGTCTTGCACAATCCCAAGGCTTTTTTTTTCCTCTTCATTTTCAACTTGAGTTAGTTATTCTTTATGCAACCCATCTCCACATACTTTTCTCTTATGTCCATATTCCTGGCTCACGACTGACCTTATAATCCTTTGAAAATTAACAATTTATTTTTACCAAAGACACCTAAGGGTACTGTCTGTTCATTCTTTTTAAAATGTTCAAAACTCTCCTAAAACCGATTTGATTTTTTTTAAGAAAATCTCTAGGAAACTTGATTAAGTTTAACACAAATAGAATTTGGAGTGATATGCTCTTTGAATTCTGTGGTGTGATATTTCTGAATCCCAGCAGCTAAATAATGCAGAATCTCTCCAGTAGGGAAACAATTTCTTTTCCTATGGAAAGTCAATGTGAGGTAAGAGATTCTCTACAAAGTCATTAAAATTAATTGGCAGCTTAAAATCCCAAACAGAAATTCCAAAACAAAAATCTGAATTTTTCTCAAGCATAATGTAGCCTCGATCAATGGTGCACATGAGATCTTTAAGGTTGCCACCACTTCAGCCTAGAAATCCAATTATCTTTCAACATCTTCTGCTCAGCCATGCTGAGCTCAGTCACCAGCCCTCCAGATAGAAAATAATAAAAAGGTCTGCAAGTGCTTTGACACTCATAAGGATAAAGGATAGGTGTGAAAAATGCAATCATTTTCTCCAGAGTTTATAACAGTAAACCATTCTGGAAGGCATCTAGCCAGAAGAAGCTTGGTTACTTTGTTTGTTACTATTTTGAGTTAATATATTATATTATTATTAATATAAAATAAATTAATTAATGAATAATATATACTTGATATTTTACAGTAAAGTTTTATAATAAAATTCTAAGTCTGTTGCATTGTGTATATAACAGCAATTAGAATTTTTGTTCATTTCATTCATCTACGTGGAAGTAATCTCCTGCAGAGTGCATACTAATGAATCGGTCCCTGACCACAAGTCCCCAATATTCTACTGGGAGATACAGAAGCCACAAAGAGATAAGGGCGGTAAAGTATTGACCATTATATATAAAATTATGTACCAACTATTCTTGGAAATGGAAGAGAAAATGGTTAAATCAGTCCTGATTTACTTAGGCTATCCCATCAATTGAATTGGGAATGACAAAATACATAGTGACCAACACAAACAATGATTCTCATTTTCCCATTTCCTTCAGAGCTGAAAAGGAGGTGTGAAAATAGATTTATGATTGTTAGCAAGCTGACTTCATAGCTGAAGTTTACAGGAAGGAGGCAGAAAATGTAAGGTTTTATGGAAAAGATATGGGGTGGTAACCATTTCCTCAAGTTTTAATTGGTTAATCTTTCTCTGTCATATATGTGTGAGATGAGGAAGAGGAATATAATAGTTGGCCAGTTGATGATTCTTGAGAGGAACTATCTAGAAGCATACCTTGGAATAATTGAAAGTTTGACAATGAAGGGAGGGGAGCAAAATCATAATGCAAAGTGCATAACAAGTAACACATGTGTCTAGAATGAATTCTGGAGACCCCCCATGCCCTTTGATGCCAAGTTGTCCCTGAATAGGGCTTTTCAGATGTATTGTGATAAAATGGTTGATTTAAAAATTGGCTGTTTGGATTGCTGGCTTGGATCTAATAAAAATTATTAAATGAATTCTAATAGGTTAGGAATGAGTTTCTGACATTTTCTGAGAGGTGCTACACATATTTCTGCTATTTTGTACCACACATTAATGCAAAGCAGCATTCTAAGTACTGAAGGTTTAACAGCAAAATATTAATCCTTTGAAACTGTTGAAGATGCTGTAGGTTCTTTAGCATCAAATATTTAGCCAAGGTAAGATTCTTATGTAAAAATAAGTACATCCATTTCATTAGTATGCTGTATGTAGAGGATTATCTTTAATAAATAATACAATTATATGTATACCAAGGATTTATTTCAAAACAATTTACTTTAATATTCATGAGTAAATGTTTGTTCTGTATACCTTTCTGCAGAATTATCCACCTGAGGTAGAGTAAACTTTTCTTTTTTAAAAAAATAGGTCGGGCTGTTTCTAGCCCGATTCATATACATATATATATATATATATATATATATATATATATATATATATATATATATATATATATATATATATTATTTTTTTTCAAAGAGAGAGAAGAGAGAGAGAGAGAGAGAGAGAGAGAGAGAGAGAGAGAGAGAGAGAGAGAGAGAGAGAGAGAGAGAAAGCACCAGGGCCACCACCTTGCGGGTCTGGCTTATGTGGGTCCTGGGGAATTGAACCCAGGGCCTTAGGCTCTGGAGGCAAGTGCCTTAACCTCTGAGCCATCTCTCCAGCCCAGCCCAGAGTAAAATTTCCTTAGGTTGAAAAGGGAATGCAAGTGGAAAAATTTTAGGAAGCAGCACCCTACTCAACCCTGTAACAATGTAGTAATGCTAACAGAACAGGTCTGCTCATTATGGAACTGGAGTTCTTAGAGAGGTGCTGCGGTGGAGTTATGCTTACCCTACTCAGTCATTGCTTGGATCTTCTTCCATTCTGTGTATCTGATTCATAATTTTATCAGGCATCAAATTGCGTTACCTATACAATCAAAAATTTAGCCTACAACCAGGACTATTTCTACACGTGCTATGGAATTTTTTATCAATTTATATGACTCCTTTGCTATTTGTTTTATAGTTATTACTGCAACATTAGTATTTTATACAAATTCCAATGTAAATATATCGGATACAATAGTTTCTACACTTGGCATTGTTTTAGTCAGCTTTCTCTGTTGCTGAGTAGAAAGAACCCAAGCAAAACTGGCTTGTGGAGGAATGGGTTTATTAGACTTATGGACTCCAGAGGAGACTCATGGCAGGGAAAATGATGGCATGAGCAGAGGGGTGGACATCACCTCCACTACAGCACTGCAAATATTGGCAGGAAGGTGTGCCAAACACTGGCAAGGGGAAGCTGGCTTATAACCTCCATAAGCCTACCAACAACAACACAGCTCCAGGAAGGTTCTAATTCCCAAACTGCCATCAGCTGAGTTTGATCACTGAGAACACATTCATTTGTTTATGGGGATACCTGGATCAAACCATGACAGCACTCATAATAAAATATAAAGGAAAGCATAGGCATTTGGGGAGATTGTTACTGAATTCTTTTTTAAATTTTTTTTATTATTAATTAATTTATTTTTTAATTGTCCATAATGACTTACATTATTTAATGGGAAGACAATAAGTTGTTAACCCTGTTCCCCAATGCCACTCTTCCCCATCCCCGATCAGCTGGATATCCTCCTCCTTGGGTAATCTGGATCAGTCCTTGGGGCAGGGGACCATGGAGAGCCTAGGAGACAGTCCGGTTCTGCCCCCCTTAGAGTGTTGCTACTGAGGGCGGCCATTACTTGGGTATTCTCCCCAACCAAGACTCTCACAATATTTCTGCCCCTTCCTCCGCTCATTTCCCTGAGTCGTGGTGGGTGAGTATTAAGGCTGTTTTATTGTTGAGATCTGAATTCTTAAGTCAATCAAGTCCCTAGCTTTTCATATTTTTAGCCAACATCTTGCAAAAAAAAGTAAGTTTGTCTTTCTGAGGTATAGTTTACTTCATTCATATCACATATTTTTCATTCAATTTTTAACAAAATTATATATATATATATATATATATATATATATATATATATATATATATAATTCATTAGGAATATAATTTAGGAATGAATTTCTGACATTTTATGAATGGCACTAAACATATATAAAGAAGCATTTACTCAGGATCTGGACTCTATGAGGTGCTAAACATTTAAAGTCTAACAAGAAATACATCTTTTTTCATGGACCAAAGATTTTTGTAACCCTTGAAGTCATATGTTGAAAGGTTAATCCCTATGTGAGGATGCCCTAGGCCCTGGAGGTAATGCTCTCTCTCATGAGGTTCCACACCAAGAATCAGAGGGAGCCTAGGAGAGAGCAGCCTCAAGTGTTCTCCAGCAGGAGGAGTGAGTGTCCCTGGAGCCTGACCTCTGCAATTCTGACTGCCCAGGCTCCAAAACCAAGTTGTGAAAGACACCATTTTATTCTATTTTGTTCTGGTAACCCTAGATGAGAAAGATGGCTGTCATCAAGGATAACCCACATTTTCCACTTCTGACATAACACAAGTGACAAAAACCCAGAAATAAATCGCAAAGAACCCTTCAGTAAAAACTTACAGAATAAGCATTTTGAAATTGAGCCTCTGAAATAATGATAAGGGTAAACTGTGATATTCACATGGTGGATGGTCCATGTGTTCTTCAAACTCCTTCACCTCTGAAACACCCAGAGACTTAAAACAATGTCGGCCCTACGGAAAGATAGCTAAAGCTTCCAGCTTTGCAACCTTGATAGTCCAGCACCACAGGGCAAAGAAAAACAAGAGCCAGATAGTCAATGGTAGATTGTTTGATCTGCCTTCACTTCTTGATGCAGCATCACACTGGATGAGAGAGACTGGGTATATCTGTTTGAAATATAATAAACTCCTCACACCAGGATCTTCTTTCTAGCCACTAATACTTATGAAGACAATTTTTTTAAATATATATTTATTGTCCATAATGAGTTACATTATTTAGTGGGCAAACCATGCGTTGTAATTACTTCGGTAACCAAACACCTGAAATTGGGATCAATTAAATAGCATGAAATTCACCTCAGTGAATTTCTCTCCTGGAGAAAAAGTCCACAGTCATTCCTTCTGCCTGGTCCAGGAAGCATGCTATTGTATAGTGAATGTACATTTTTGAAGTATATTACATTGAGATATGTGAAGAAGTTTGCTCTCCAATGGTGCCTAGAATAGACAGGTGGTTTAGAACAAAAGGTTCTCGTAATAATGTGAATTTTTTCATGAGGGAAAAAAATCATACATGAGGAGAATGGGACTGCAGGTTATTGATTTCCTCAGCAAGCAAGGTGCTGTTCCCAGGACTCCAAGGCTCTGGCCCCCACCCAGTGAGTTAGCAAAGGAACAGATGCTCCTTAATCTGCAATTCACGATGGCTGCATACATTTGTGTCAGGCAAGAAATGCCATTTATTTATATTGACCTTTGACCTGGCAGTTTGCATGTGCAGTGGCCAAGACATTGCCTTATTGACCACTTGTATTGGACCCAACAGGAAGTCCTCCTGGGACTTCTGGGATACCTCTTGGCATCTAGTTATACAGTTGTTCCATTCCAACACATCTTTTCATTCTGAAATCTGCATCTGACCTCACGAGCTTCTGTGTGCAGAGGTGTGATGTTCCTGTTATCTTTCTACTGACTGTGTATGTTTAATATCTCTTATGGAGCACAATCATGTGTATCCTTTCCCATAAGATATTTAATTTGCTGCTCTGCTATTAATATTAAGATACAGAGACTATTCTGTGGTGCTGGGTTTAAAATTAACATTTTCAAATAATTGGGCACCTCTGGATAAGATAGCTAATTAGAATCTATGTCTGAGCTTTGGATGCACATAGGTAAAGAAGAAGGAGGACCAGATCAACTGCATCACAGCCAGTCTGGCTGCACCCACGGAAATGACTGAACAGCTTCTCTCTTGGTGCCAGGAAATGTCTCCTGCCCTGGCCTGTGAGTGAACTGCACTTTCTCTCTGCATTGCTACCATCTTTGCATCTTAAATGATACAGTACAATTAATACACAATTATGCACACATATAGTACACAAGTGTTTACTATAGCAAGAAGAAGCCAGGAATGCTGGTGAATTAATAGGGGGAACTACTGCTTTCTCTCTATATAAAGCTATAGCAAACAGAATTCCCAGTAAAGAGAATCCTCCAGTATGACTCACATTAAAAAAAAATAAGTAAGTAGGGAAAAGGGAAAAGTAAAAACTGGAAGAAACATCCATCTCAATAGATGCATAAAATACAACATAAAACACTAATAATATGAGACAATAAATACAACATTTTCACATTAAATCAACTGCCCAATGGTGGAAATGAAAGTCACTGAACAAATGGAAATAAATACCCAAGAAGTATTTATTAAAGTATAGTCCCAAAGAATATATAGAATATATAAAAGTATAGTCCCAAAGAATCAAGCATATAAAGGATTCTTCAAAAGATGAAAAAAAACTGAATCATGACTCAGAACTGAATGAGAGAATATCAAAAAGGAGAAATTAAAGAATATGGAGGACTGGGGCTGGAGAGATGGCTCAGCGGTTAAGGCGCTTGCCTCCAGTGCCTAAGGCCCGGGGTTCAATTTCCCAGGACCCACATAAACCAGACCCACAAGGTGGTGGCCCTGGTGCGCTCTCTCTCTCTCTTTCTCTCTCTCTCTCTCTCTCTCTCTCTCTCTTGCCCTCTCTCTATCTCTATCTTTCTGCTTGAAAATGAATAAATAAAAAATATTTAAAAAGATATAAGAGAAAAATTTCAACCCACATATAACAGTACAAATATCATTATACCTTCGTATATTTTATCAGCAACTCTAAAATCCAGGAAAGCTTGAAATAATCTATTTGATGCCCTAAAAGTAAATGAATGTCAGCTTAGGTTGCTATGCAAAACACAGGTGTGTTTTGAAATTGATTGAAAAATAAAGCTCTGAAAAAACAAACACAAATTAAAGCAGTTCATGACAAGTAAGAAGCAAATAGAAAGTTTTAAAGTGGATACTGTACAGGGAGGAAGAAGAAAGACAGCCTCATGGATGAGGATATGTGAGAGAAGGCACTCTGTGAGATAGATGAACGAACTAAGAAGTACTGAGAATATTCCAAATATTCCAACCACAAAACCCAATGATATCCCCATACTAATAGCTGAACGGGAAGAGAAATACCAACAATCTATCTAACCAGAACCAAATGAAAAAGTAAATCTCACTCAATATAAACCCTCATGTAAAAGGCCTCCACTTATCAATAAGAAGACACTGACGATGTGGCTGGATTGAACAGTGACATGCAATTATGAATTGTCTCCAAGAAATGCATGTAGCTGGCAGACATCTAAAATTTGAGTGAAGCTGATAGACAGAAAATTATAAAGCAAAGAGAATCTCTAAATAAGCAGAGATAGTGGTTCTTATATCTGATAAAGTAGGCTTAAACCCAAAACTAGTAAGAAGAGATAAAGAGGAGGGCTACATATACATAAGGAGAACAACTCATCAGGAAGAAGCAATGATAATTGCTTATGCACTTAATATTAGAGCTGCAACTTCATAAAACAACAATAAAAGGCTTAAAGCAGCTCACAAGTTCTGGTGTTATAATAGAGAGAGAACTCAATATCCCATCTCATATTCAGATAGGATTTAAAATGAAAATGAGTAAAACAAAAACATCTTAGAATGAAGTTATACCATATATCAACTGGCTCAAGCAAATAACAAACAATATTCCTTTCAGCAGTTAGGGAATATGGATTTTTCTCAGTGGCACATTAAATGTTCTGTAAAATGGATCATATCATGGGAAAAAAAAGTCAAGTAAATGTAATATGACATATAATTACACTTAAGGAAATAAATCCCATAATTATCTCAATAGTAGTAAAATAGGGTTGGATAAAGCTCAGTATGTCTTAGTGATAAAAGTGTTAAAGAAATTAGAATAGAAAGAGCAGATAGATTTCAGGGCCTGGGGAGATGGCTCAGTGATTCAGGTGGTTGATTGCAAAGCCTGAAGGCCCAGGTTGAATTCCCCAGTACTCAAATGAAGCCAGATGCACAGAGAGTAGTGCATGCATCTGGAGTTCATTTTCAGTGGCAGAAAACCCTGGCACACACCTCTCTCTCTCACACATACACTTTTCAAAAGAGAAAGGAAGGAAGGAAGGAAGGAACAAAGAAAGAAAGAAAGAAAGAAAGAAAGAAAGAAAGAAAGAAAGAAAGAAAGAAAGAAAGAAAGAAAGAGAGAGAGAGAGAAAGAAACAAAAGAAAGAAGAAAGAAAAGGAGAGAAAAAGAAAGAGAAAGAGAAAGAATGAAAAAGAAAAAGAAAGAAAAGAAAAGAAAGAACAGACATCAGAATAATAAATTCTATATCTGACCATCCTAAAACCATTAGTTTAAATGGGGAAAACAGAGAGCATTTTTACTAAAACATGGAACAAGATAAGGGTGCCTACTCTATCCCCTCTGCTTCATCATATGGATCATAGGGCTCAGATATTACTAAAGCAGAAAGACAAGGGACTGTTAGATATGAAAATGAAACAATATACACATGAATAATGAATTTTGGTATTTGCCTTTCTGAGTTCAGGTCACCTCACTTAAGTTCCATCTATTTTCCTATAAATTTCAACACTTAATTTATTACTTATCTATCAATTTATTTGCAGAGAGACAGACATAATATATAGATAGATAGAGAGAGGGGGGGAGGGCTTGCTAGGGCCTCTTGCAACTACAAACAAATTCCAAGGCATGAATCACTTTTTGTGTTTGCCTATATGTAGACTCTGGGGGACTGAACCCAGGACTGCCTGCTTTTCAAGCAAGTGTCCTTAACTGCTGAGCCAACTCTCCACACTCATAAAATAATATTTATAGTTGAATGAAAGTCCATTTTATCTATGCACCACATTTTCATTATCATTCTGTCAGCTTAAAGGAAAATAGGAACAAAGTAGTCTTTTTTACTTTTTTATAGGCAGGGCAGTCAGGGTCAAAAACGCCTTAGGTTACCAACACAGTATTTGCTCATACAATGTATCTAATTTTGGATAATAAATATATCAGTAATAAAAAATAAGTGGGAAAGTAGAGAAAATACTGTAGAGGAGATGCAGAGAAAAAACGGACAGTCATAAAAACAAAACAAACAAACAAACAAAAAAAAAAGCCTAAGGAGAACAAATGAATGTCAGGTCACCTGCTCTGGCATACCCACCTGAGCATGAGGATAAGCCATCCTAATAAATTATTAAAAAGGCTTGCAGCTTGAGTAAAGGGCAATGGCAGCTCATTTCCTCCTGGCCTCTGAAGCTCCTGGTTTCCCTGCTTTGGTAAGTTCTTCCCTCTCTGTGCCATGGTGGAATGGGGGAAGGGAAGTTTCTTCCCTCTCATTTTGCTACTTCCCTCTAAGTTCTGCAACTTTCCTGATTCCCCAAGGGTTTTCCCTTTCACATCCTCTCTCCACTCCTTACATCACTCTTTCCAGCAGGCAAGGAATTTCTTTCTAACCATCTCACAGATGCCATTTCTCCCTAAATGAATAATTTACCGTTGTTGCTGTCCATTTCCTTAATTCTTGTTAAAAAGGACAAATATCTAAAAGTTGGGATTTCGGATGCTAGGGTTGGGAAACCCCTTGTTTCCCCAATTCCCGTACCAAGATGATGGACATCTAACCTGATCTCTCCATGCTTTAAATTTGATTTTAATTTTTTAACAAGCATGCCAACTATTAGGCTTCATTATGGCTTCTTAATTTTTTTCCAGGTAGTGTTCACTGTAGTCCAGGCTGACCTGGAATTCAACAAGTAGTCTCATGATGGCCTCAAACTCATGGCAATCCTTCTACCTCTGCCTCCCACATGTCGGAATTAAGGTGTGTGCCACCACACCTGGCTCATTATGGCATTTTGCAATATGTTCTTGTTGATCTTCCTTCCAACCCTCTCCCCAATCCAGGAGTCCTTCTTGTACGTTACACTGCTTTCATGTCCCCTGTGGCTATTGACAGCCTGCCTTCTCATTACCTCTGTCCACTTCTCATGGCTCTTCTCTGTAGTCTCATGACTATGCCCACAGTCACACCTATAGATATGTGCATACATAGGTGTATATCTATGAAACTAATTTTCATTTTTTGTAGTTAGTCAAAATCGCATCATTTAAACTAATAAAAACATAGCTTATGCTAAAGAATAATATAGGCAATTGCTAACTGTTATGGAAACACAAATGAAGTTTCCTTTAGAAAGATTTTGGAGAAAAAAAAAAGAAGCGACAATGAAATGAGATATTTATGGATGCATACAACTTGACTATACTGAAAGTTGATTCAGACAGTAGGAGGGCCAGGGCAATGAGTTGAAATCAAAATCATGTATCCAAGGAGGGGAAAGAATTTGGTACATTTCAAAACAAATTATATATGCTTAGGCAAGGCATGTGTAAAATGGAGAAAAATTCGGAGCGTTTGCTGAGCTCAGAGCATTAAGTGAAATGCTGAAGACTTCAGACTTGAAGACTATGGAAATTGGTATGAGAACTTGTCTAAAAAACAGAAAACAAATATATAAGCAAATATTTATGCAAATTCAAGTGTAGTGTTACATGAATATCAGCTTTTGAGAGATGGAAGGAGGAAGGTCAGGAGTTCAAGCTCTGCCTCAGTTTGTAATGAGTTTCAGGTCAGCCTTGGCAATATTAGACTCTGTCTCAAAAACAAACAACATAGAGTTGTTAATTTCCTTAAATATTATTTTTCTTTATGAGAGTAGTGGCAAATAGCATTAACCATACATATTGAAATTAATGTCTGGGTTATAACTTGATGTAGACATGCTTTCTCTAGTTGTTTATAAACATGTGAGCCTCTCATTTGATAGCCAAGACCATACTTAGATCCACTTAAATCATTTATATATATATATATATACATATATATATATATGTGTATATATATATATATATATATATATATATATATATATATATACAAAATATATTTGCTTGTCATATTGTTTATGGAATAAAAAGACAACTTTTAAAGTATACTTTTGTGGGAAGGAACCAATAACTGGGACAGGGAGATGCAGGTTCCTTCTCACAATGAGCTGTAGATCAGAGACCCATGAGGTCCCCAAAACATGACAGACTTCTGTTAAAGCTCTTGAATACCCAGCCTAAGACCCTATTGCTGAAGAAATCACAGTGTCATCATACAACACCAAAAGACCCTGCTAGATCCAGAATGGCGACCAGCTCCCAGATGGTAGCATGTGTTGCACTGGAAGGTGTTGCATGAGCTGCCAGTGGAAATTGGTCAATGATGTTTGGAGAAAGCAGAGACCACTGATATACAATATACACAGTTGTCATGAGAATGCTGAACAGATGGCTGTATGGAAGAGACCAGCAGGTCAAGAAATGCTCATCTATGCTATGGTGGCACTAAATCAAGGAGGGTAATCAACGGCTGATTGGCTAAGAGATCCACTTAGTGACAAGGAAACCTTAACTGGAACTGGAATCCAAGGCAAAATCCTATAGGGACCAAGAACTCGGGTTCCTAGGGGAAATTCCGACTACCAGAGAGCTACAGTGAGTCTATACCCATTAGGAGCCATAATAGCAATATTGTCTCATTTAACCTATATTGATCTCACTCTCCAATGGAGATTCCGTTTGTATTTTTCAGAAGACATTGAGAGAGCCGTGGACAACTCAATTCCACCAACAAGACATTGGATGATGGCTGACATCCTGGTAGGAGACAAACCACACCAAGCCTTCACACAAGGCACAAATGAAATCTATGAGAATGTGACAGAAAGGAGACCAATCACCACAGCAAGTCTGATAACCCTGAAAGATCAATGGAGACAGACACCAATGATACCCATCACAACCCAGGGCAAAGATCCAGAGATACTTGAGATCTGAACAACAAAGCTGACATAAAACTCACCAACTATGACTCAGGGAACTGAGCAGAAGAGGGGGCAGAGAGAATATAAGAGCCATAATGGGGGAGACTATCCAGAGACATTTCCCCCCTCAACAACAACACACAAGGGGGAAGAAAAAAAAAGAGAAAAAAAAAACTCACTACCTCTGGAGCAGTTCATAACCCCCTAACCTATGCATCCAGTATGTGTACCGAGGAAAGGATCCCAGTGGGTAGGGGACAGAGAGGAGGGAAACAGGGACACATTCACAAGATTTGCTCATACAATGTATATACTTATTTATAATAAAGATATAAAAAGAATTTATATATATATATTATTATATAAATTATTATAAATAAATTATATTATATTATAAATTAAATTATATTATAAATAAATTATATATATATATATATATATATATATATATATATATATATATATATATATATATACCTTTGTGGTTGTATGTATGCCCACCAATAGACTCAAATGTTATTAAAATTGAGTATGCATCTTCTGCCTGAGCAGGTAAATTTCTGCTACAGATGGATGTTTCACTGTGGGGCAGATTTGAATCCCAGTCTAAGGTATACAGAGAAGTGTGAACTCTTGGGGTTGTGATGCTTCTGGTTCATGCTTGCTTGATTTTGGTGCTGATTGTGTGGTGTGTCTCTCTGCTTGGTCTGTGAAAGAGGGGGCAGCTTTTTCTGCCATGGATAGAACTTCCCCAGGATATGTAAGTCTAAAATAAATTATATTCATCCCATAAACTGTGTCTCTTTGGATGTTCACACCAGCAATGTGAAGCTGACTACAATAACCTTCTACAATCATAGGTAAGTAAACAAAGTTATTTTACAATACTACCTGTTTCTTCATCATTGGAAAACCTTAGTGCCTAGGTATAGCAATGATGTCTTTTAAATGGTGTGTAGCCGCGCCATTATTTTTAGGGGTTTATCACCATTACACATGTATCAGATTCCAATAGTTGTTGAGCTGAAATGTTCAACTTCCTCCTGATTATAATTCACCTGGTATATTGGTCAAACATTCATTATTCAGGGTGAGCCATGGCTTCTCCTTCTATCTTCCCAAGTTCATTTCTAAGTTTTTCCCTCATTGGAGTCACATGAAAAAGACAAACAAATCTTTGGAGTATTTAATATTATGTTCTGTAAGGATCTAAAAGCAAAAAAAGTTAGGCCAAATATGGACTCATTACATTTGACCAATTCACATAAAATTTAAAAAGATATAGAGGTTGTCATAAAAATGGTCGTTAATTCTGGCTGAATATAACCTGATACTAGTTAAAATCTTAATTATTAACATTTAAACGTGCTTATTGGTATTGCTATCACCATCTAAACTGGCAGACAATATTCAGAGACAAGTGTCTCAAATGAGAACAGATGACGAGCAGCCTGGCAAAATGGCAGTGATAGTCTAATCACAGGCCAGTCTTATAAATGTGAGAGCCATAGTCTCAGTGGGTAAAAACATGTACGAGGCACAGATAGATCACAAGACTTGAGTCTCCTGATTTTTACTTTAAAAATGGAAAATTTATAACCCTAGGGAAATATATATGGAAACACATTTTCTTCATTAGAGAGAATGGTTTTCAAATAAGATATAAAAATTATAAACTCTGAAATTCTTAAAATTGAAAGTATATAATAGAAAGTATACAATAGAGCTCTATATATCTATATGAAAAACATAAATCTTTCAATAGAAAATAAGTGGGTAGAAAAATGCTTAAATTACACCTAGAAAGGAAAACTGAACATTTAGTGAAATGGTGCTCACTGTGTTAATGACCGGAAGAGAAAAATAAGAAGTCAACTGACATGGTTTAAAAACAATAACAAAAAAAAATGAAGAAAAAGCTCAGCAGGTACAAAAACTTGGTACACAAGCAAGAAGATCTGTGAATAGATGGGAGCCATGCAGGCCAGAAACCACACAACTGTGGTGGTCTTAAAGACCAGGGGCTGGCTGTCCCTCCATGTTCATCCAGGCTATCATCAGAAAGGGGAGGACTCCAGGTTCAGTATAGCATTCTGGGATTTATATATTAAAACATTTTTCCTATCATGTTTCTTGTCCTTATTTAGTTTAAGTATATATATATATATATATATATATATATATATATATATATATATATATATATATTACTTCTAGTTTCATCATCAATGGAAAATCTTAGTGCCTAACTGTAGCAATGATGCCTTTTACAACATTGACATATTTCATTTCAACCATGGCTGCTTAAACTAAATAAGGTAAGGACAAGATATATATATATATATATATATATATATATATATATATATATATATATATATATATATATCTTGGACACACACATATATATTTCTGTGTGTATTTCTGTATATATGTGAATAGATAGATAGATAGATGATAGATAGATAGATAGATAGATAGATAGATAGATAGATAGATAGATAGATAAATGAGTGTGTATATATTGCTTAAGGTCATAGCTTTTATTATGGTTTTTTATATAATACTATACATGACTTAAAGTTGCTTATATTACACATTGCATGATGAAGTAAAATGGAAAGGCATTACTAATGTACAAGACGAGGTACCTCTTAGAGGGGAAGATACCATGTACAAGTATGGACAGGAGACTGTATCTTACATTTAACATCTTTATATTCACTGAAAATTCAAGACATTGTCTTACTGCTTCCTCTCTTATTTGTCAAGCAAACATGCCATCATTATAAAAAGTCCAAGTTCCCGAAGGTCCAAGTACTCTGCACAGCAGTGCCTTGACATTCTGAATGGGTGAGTATAGAAATTCTGGCTTTGGCATATGTACCTTTCTGCTGAAAGGACATTGCTGCAGCAGAAGTGACTCATGGTAATCACAAGTTTATGTGAAACACATAACTCCAGACATGCAAGTTGCAGCTCTCTGAAAGATCTAAGAGGCAGTGCAAGTGCCAATTACTGTACCTCCTAATGCTGAATAAAGCTTCATATTCTTCTGGCTAAGTTGAGGGGTAACTATTGTGACAAGTACTTTCTGTCCCTTTATTCCACAAGCACTTGTTAACACTTGAATTACAAAAACATATACACACATATGCTAGTGTAATTAATCTGGTGGAGACTTGCCCAGGGTCCAGTGTCTTAAAGAGCTTTAAAAAATCATTCAATTCAATTAGGTTTGTTTAAATTGTAAACATTTGGGAAATACTACTTCAGAGAACTTCCAAGCTATCCTGGTCCATTGAGTTGTTACATCAAACTGCCACATACTGAACTCTTTATAAAAAGTAACGAACGTATTCACCACAATTCTGGAAACTTCAGTCCTAGTTCTAAGTGACAGACATTGCATCTGAGGTGGGTGGGTGTGCTTAGTAGAGTCTGCATCCTAGCAGACCCTCATGTGTGAGGAGATACCTCTGTTTTCTAATACTTCATTAATAAGACACTCATTCTGTTCATGAGACCTCCGCCTGCATGACCTAATACCTCCCAAACAAGATTTTTTTATAATATTGTTTTAGTCTTTAGTTGTGGATGGCTTAGAATATACAGGGAGCCCAGACTGGCCTTGAGTACATTGCAACTTGACAACTAGGCAGATAATTATGAACCACCAAACCCAGCGACAGGTTGGAGTGTCAACATTTGAATGTTAAAAAGCTGCTCATACATAGATCACAGGACTGTGTCACCATGGCAATTTAGAAAGAGAAGTTGTGTACTTTCAGAGGCATTATACAGAAGGATCTGGTGAGAATCCCCACAAAACAAGTGACAACTTCACTGTAATCATTAAAGGAACAAGAACGTGAAGACCATTTCGAGGATGTTCTAACACAAACAAAAGCTGGGGAAATGATACATGTCAAACATTTGACAAAATGCCAACAAAATTTTTATGCTGATTGATAGAATTAAAGATCAAAAAGAAGAACTTGGTGTTCACAAAACTAGATTCTCATAAATAAGTTGAAGGCATTTGGACTTTATCATTTGGGCTGCCCCACTTCAAGTTTCAAGATGGGAAGTGAGGTCTATAAAGATAGCCTTTAAACAGGAAGGAGGAAATGAGGCAGCCTCATGAGAAGAAGAGATGGGACTCAAGAAAAATAATATGAGCATTTACTTTTTTTCATCACTTGTACATAAAGCACAAGAACAAAGGAAAGGATTATTTGTTGTGATACAAGATTCATTATTGTTGCAGTCAGCATTCTAGTTGCCATGCAGAAAGAACCCAAACAAAAGTGGGTTGTGGAGGAATGGGTTTATTTGGCTTATGGACTCCAGGGGAGACTCCATCCTAGCAGGGAAGATGATGGCATGAGCAGAGGGGTAGACATCACCTCTGCCACAGCACTCAAACAATGGCAGGAAGGTGTGCCAAACACTGGCAAGGAGAAGCTGGTTTATAATGCCCAAAAGTCAGCCTCCAACAACACAGCTCCATCGAGGTCATAAAATCTAAACTGCCATCAGCTGAGGATCCATTACCCAGAATACATTCATTTGTTTGTGGGGGACACCTGGATCAAACCATGACAATTACAAAGAATTTGGAAAATCAAATAGCACAATTTCATTTAAATCCTTTGTAGTGTTTGAGGTAATTTGAGATAGCAAGTAGAAATTTTGGTAAGCAGGTATGCATATCAGGTGAAATACATGGATTATACATATTACATATAGATTTCATCGTGTAACTCCACAAGTGCATGAAAACATCTGAGTTACTAAGCACAATAGGTAAGTAATAAAAAACACAGATATGTAACACACAAATAGAAAAGTCTACTTGAACAATAATTTATTCAAAATGATATTCCATAGAGTAAACGGTCAAAGAGCTGGTACTACATTGCTCTTTTCCTCAAGATCATGGTAGTCAAAATTAGAATCATGAGGAGATCCATGAAGAAAAGCTGAGTGTCTATGAGAGGATATCTGGGGAGGATTAACTAAGATGAGATGACCTCTCCTGATGAGGCCAGTTACCCTGTGGGCTAGGCACCAAGAAGAAGAAAAGGGAGAAAGCAACCCAATAATGACATCTGCTTTCCCTCTTTCCTTACCAACTATGAGGTAACATGCAGTTTTCCAGCAACGTAAACTGATTCTTTGGAAACCATGAGCCAAAATAAATCTCACTTTCCTAATTTTTTTTTTCCTGTTAGATGATTGGTCTCAGTTTTTGAGAAAATATTAGAATTGCTTTGGAAACTTAAAGGATAACAATTTCTCTTAGTTGGAAAATGAAAAAAAAATTGTAGGGTCATGGTAACGTAAAGTATTCTAGACAAAAGTATAGGGCTTTGTAGAGTGATTGAAAGGAGCCTCTAGGTCGGGACAAGGGTGACATGGATGAAGACATGTGAAGGTGAGACAAGCACTGGCTGGAACCATGATGAATTCTTCCAAGACATTTTGACTATGTTTTGGGGCAAACCTCAAAGCAAATGAAAAGGGCTTTCAAGTTATCTCGCATGCTCCAAACTTCAAACTGTTGAGTTGTAGTGAAAGGAATGCATGGTGCATACTGAAGAAGTAACTGTTTATGAGACCCTAGCAAAGTCACTTTTTGTAGAACTTTGGTCTTAGAGACATTTAAACATTTTTGAAACTTTAATATTATAATAGTCCATATAATGGAAAAGAAGTAGGTCCAATGAGCTGTAATGGCTCATTCGTAAGCAGTATGGCAGGCTAAGGTGATGCCACAAGTCTGCAATCCCAGCTGAGGTATGTACTTTGTAAGTTAGTGGCCAGTCAGGATCAGACAGAGATGTGAAGACCAGCAAGGGAAACATAGTGAGAACCTGTCTAAATAAATAAGCCATTAGACAAACAATCAAGCAAATGATATAACACAATTAAAAAATATGAAAAGATTCTTTGGTGTCCACGGGGACTTTTCTGAGTTTAAATCTCTTCATGTGCTAAGGAGACATAATAAAACAAATTTAAGGGCTGGAGAGATGGCTCAGCGGTTAAGGCACTCGCCTCCAGTGCCTAAGGCCCCAGGTTCAATTCCGCAGTACCCAAGTAAGCCAGCCAGACCAACAAGGTGGTGGCCCTGGTGTGTGCTCTCTCTCTCTTTCTCTCTCTCTCTCTCTCTCTCCCTCTCTCTCTCTCTTTATCTCTAACTCACTGCTTGAATATGAATAAATAAATATTTTTAAAAAACAAACTTAAAAGGAAGAGTGAAAAAATAAATGAACTAATTATTGCCTATGAAATCTCTAACCTCGTTCTATAGTTACTCCTAAGTAATGGTGAATAAGTCAGCTGCTCCTCTAGAACCTCAATTCCCTGGAGAATTAAGAAAATTGACTGACCGGTGTTGCACAAGTATATTTAGGTTTGTGTGTGAATAAATCTACAATAGCATTACTCATTTCAACAGGAAGGTTACAGAGACAAACGGAGATATCACAAGGTCATAATCAAACCTGATGTATACTAGAGTATTTATTTTCTGAATTTAGAGATTTGGGTGAGAGGAACAGAAATCAGCTGAATTTTCTAGGTAGGCAATGCAAAGAAACTCCTGTAGCGTTTGGGTGGAACCTCACCTCAAGTTAAATTTCAAATGGTGCAATGCACCTGCTCATTCATCAAGCTGCCAGGACCTTGCTCTTGCAGCCTTGCTTTCCTGTTGTAAAATTCACATCCCTGAGTTGCTCAGTTTCATCAGATAATCATATACTCAATCTTGTTTAAATAAAAATAGCCCTAATATATCCAGTATGTATCTATTCAGCACAGATACCAAAAGGTAAGGTTATAATCTTCCAAGTATTATACATAAGTGCATTGCTTCTGTTTGCTCCCTCATCAATGTTATTGCATATTTGAATTGATTCTATTGTAGTATAAAATAAAACATAACAGTGCAGAAGAAAATGCTGCTCTGTTGGGAGACATTAGATAATTTTTCTCTGATTTGTGTTCTATGGGATAAAGGAAAGTCGGCTATAATGCTATGACACTACTCAGGAAGCTGTTATACTTCTGTCCCTGGCCCTTGCTCAGCACAGAGCTATGTGTTATTAGAAGCCTCTAACCATCAGTGATACAGCCCAGGAGGTTGTTACATGAGTTCAAGGACAGGGGAGGGGAATTTACAAGAAGAAAGGGAGAGAATGCAAGAAACATGTGATGAGCAGCTGTTGTCTAGAGGGAGACTCCAGCAGATCTCCAGAGCTTGTCACCGGCTTTCTGCTTTGCAGATTCTCCAGAGCTAAATATGAAGAAGATTGTGGGGCAGGGAAAAATGTGGAGAGATGCTGAAAGTGAGTCCAAGAAAGACAGCAAGATGAGACCAATGATCCCAACACCTAATATACCCCTCTTTGGAATAGTAGAGATTTCTCATAAATTCTTTTCAATTGATATTATTCTAGGTGGCTGCTGCTCTCTTTTCCCTCCTGGTAGGGGAAGGTGACAGAATACTCTCCCGATCCTGTTCTCCATTTTAATAAATCAACATGCTACCTGAGCCCTGTATCCAATGTAAAGCAGGTTTTGTGAGACAAACTGAGTTTCCCATAATAATGCTCAAAGGGTATCCAGGCTGGAATCTGAAAACCAGTTATCCGACTACAAATCCAGGAATACTACAACTATTGTCTCATATCCGAATTCCCAAATAACCACAAGGAGAGGTGCACATGAAAGGGAAGAAATACAAGGACAATGTCTTCACCAATAAGAATTCTTGCTCACAAGAATATATTTGCCCTAAAGTGTTCTCTAAAAGTTACTGATGCCCACCATGCCTGTTTTGTATGGTCTCTTATTTAGACTCTGTCCTCCTACACTGGGCACTCAGTGAAAGGGTTTGACAATCAACCTTAAAAGAGATTCTCACAGAGCTATTTAATAAACACACCACACTACCTCTGCACAGGTCTTTGTAACACACAGCCAGATGAAGATCATATGCACAGGGCAGACAAACAGAGGAATTTACAAGGTCAGACAAACCCTGGTGGGGGGCATGAAAGGGTGGGAGGTGTTGAGGTCAGGGTTAAATGACACTGCGAAATGAAGCCTGTGTGCCCTACCCTCTCCTTCATCTACAGAAGGAGTCTCTAGTGAGCTCCCCTATTTGGAAGCCTGCCCCTTAGGTTACTAGAAAGGCCAGGGACAGAATTTCAAAGCCTCATCTAAAGCTGTCCACTTCAAAGAACCCAGAAAAGCCTGACCAATGACCAGAAGCTCCCCTCCCCGCCCCCCCATCCCTGCGCCCAGTCTCTTGCTCCCTTGTTTTATCCTCTCAGGGTCTCAGTGACCCCCCATTAAGTGTGCCCTAGGGATATTCCACGAGAGATGGATTCTGGGGACCCAAGGGTGGATGGGGTTATTTCAGCATTTTTTTCAGCAACTCCACTGGTCTCCCCTCAGCACAGGGATGCTGTGCCAGGGGAACCAGAGATCTTGCTGCCCAGGTAAGCGCTCCCCACTCAGGACCCTCGGAGGTCTCCAAGGCGCCGCGTGGCTGCTGGGCCACCCTGTCCATCGTCCCAGTAACACAGCCTGCACGTTCCTCCGAGCTGCCCGCAGAGCTCAGCCCGCCTCTCTCCATTGTGTCCGCCGCAGCGCTGCGGGGCTGCAGCCAAGGAGAGCCCGCTGCCACACCGAGCACACCCCGGTGCCAGGCGGGGCGGATCGGGGAGGTGAAAGCCCTTTCGGAGAAGGAGCGAGAAGGGCTCCAGGAAGGGCACAGCGCTTCATCAATAATGCACAGGCCCCTGGTCCCCCCTTGTTAATACATTTTCCAGCTAAACGCCACCAACCAGAGCGCTTCCCGGCACGTCCCACGCGTGTGGTTTTTGTGTGTGAAAGATGCGATGCACCCTGTTCATTCATCCACCATCTCTTCCCCCTTCCTCCCTCCTTCTTTGCTTTCCCCAGATAAAGTCCTCTCTCTGGCTGTGCTTTTCTGCACCCTGGTCTCCACTTAGTCACTGTTTCCAAGCAAAAAAAGCTGCAGGTTGGAAACGCAACGCAGGTCTCGAAGGGCTCCTTTAACTATGCATTACTGAGAGTTCCCCGAAAATCACTCAGGAATGCTTGTCTCATCTCTTCTCAGAGAATGCTGTCAAAGTTTGGAAGCTCCTTAGGTACAGTCTGATGGTATCTGTCTCCTTTCCTTTACGCAAAACCGTGCGGATCAGAGACAGGCAGAAAATGCCAAACTTGCCCAGCAAGCTGCTCAGAGTCTCAGCATCCCTCCGAGTGCCCAGGAAAACCATAAAGCCTCCCCAAACAAGGGTTGACCCAGACACCGCACAGACATGAAGCCAGCAACTTCTTTGTTAAGCAATCACAGCAGCCCACCCAGAAAAGACATCCCCCTCCCCGCACAACTTGCAAGGGAATAAACAAGCCTCACATCCCTGCAGGGAAACTTGTTGAATCCCGCCTGAGCTCAAGGCTGCAATTTCCCATTCAGCCTGAAGGTTTTTGATTCTACCCCCCCCCCACGCACCCCCAAATCCAGGCTGCATCAGACCCGATTTCTGGAGAAACTGCTGAGTCCTTTTCCCGCACCCACTCTCTCTCCACTCCACCAGGCTGAAAGCCGCACGGTGCGCCTTCTTTGCAGTTCTAAAGCCCATGTCGCTGCCTTCGCCATCCGTAGCAAGACTTACCCTTCGAGGGGAAGGTTGACAGCTAGAAAGGCGATGCAGGCTCAACCTCCAACTTTGCTGCTGGCTGGAGACCTTCCCGAGGAGTTTAAACCAAGCCGAAGGCGTCCGAGGAGGAGAGAGTCAAGTCGGGTCTCCGCGTGGCTCTGCGCACCCTGGAAAACTCGCAATCCTGGTTCAGTGGAGAATCCTTTCCATCCCGTTATCTGTATTACTATTAATGCGCAAAGCAGAAGGCAGCTCCTACAAACGGGTCCAAGTGCGCGCTTCCATTGGTGGCTCTGGTTGCCGCTGGGTCCTACTGCAAGCGGCTCGCAGAAGCCAAGGGGAAAATGGATTTAATTGATTCGTTACCTCTGGTATTGTAATGCCTGCTGCGAGGTTTAAGCAAGGGAAAGAACCCCCACCTTTTTTTAAACTCCTGTCATGTGATCATCCATTTCATACCTGCATTTAATTGTTTGCCTGTGAGATGCGTTTGATAATACAAAGGGTTTTAAAAGAACATTTTCTGAGAAAAAGAAATCATCCAGAGACTTTTGGTAGGAAAATCGTCTTTTTAGTCTCTGGCATTTTTATTGTCATATGAATCAACGTGATGTTATGTAGTCAAATGCTTCTACACTTCACAGAAGTAAAATAGCATTCGGTTTTCTTCAGGAAAAACATAGCTACTCCAAAGCAGACATTTGCGTGGGTTAAAATGGGGAAAGCATATCATGTGCTGTGTGCCAATTAGAAAGCCTGAAGTCTAGTCATCTAAGACTGTCCAATGCATGGCCATCGTTTTCACTTTGCAGAATATGAAATTCAGAAATATTGGACTCCGGAAAATTGTCCTGAAAATACACATCCACATCAAACATCAGTGGTCACAACTTGTGAAGCATTCACTGGAAACTACCAAGCTTTCTCCAGTTTTTTTTTTTTTTTTCCTTTCACTTCAGTAAATCTATTAGTAATGCAAATTGCATAACAAGCTTTAAAGTGAGAAAGACCTGGATGTGATTGATGATTTTAAGAATTTTAACACTGTATAAACACTTCAGTTTCTCATCAGCAGAAGGAGATATGCTAATAGATGAGAATATCACTAGCTGAATCTAAGCTTTAAAAAAAGTGAAGTATTTCTTTTGAGCTTTAATCCAGAAAGACACATTTTCATCTAAACAAAATTGACAGACTTTCCCACAAGTGCCATCTAAGATACTTCCCAAGATACAGCACCACACAGTAGATATCATTATATTTTTTGTGCTTAGACACAAATATCGATAGTAAATTTAAATTCAATTACACTATTATCGTATCTGTATTTTAAAACAGAATTCTATTTAATACTGATACATTCAATATGGCCAGCGGTGTCTGTCAAGTCCACATTCTCCAGCCAAGTGTAAATTAAATAAATGAATTGTCAACCTGCAAATATGCAACAGAATCCAGGTCGTATTCCAAACACAGGGAGAAGATTTGAATGTATGTAGTGTGTGCTAGGATTCTTCTTCATTTCCATAACTCCTTCCCTTTCCAGCCCCTGCCCTTCCCCCCACCAGTAACCCTTGACAACAGAAGTGTTACTTCAAGTCCAGGTTGCCTTTGCTGCCTTCCAGACCTAACTTACAGATTGCAGCCCTGCAGGAAACAGAATTAACTCTTACAGGACAGAGAAGCCAAAGAAGACTTTTCTTAAGATGTTAGAAAACCCAGGGTTCTTAGGTACATTTTCAAAGTTTCACTAAACACAGGTTTTAAAAATATCTATGGTCATGGGCTGGAGAGATGGCTCAGCGGTTAAAGCATTTGCCTCCAGTGCCTAAGGCCCTGGGTTCAATTCCCCAGGACCCACATAAGCCAGAGCCACAAGGTGGTGGCCCTGGTGCACTCTCTCTCTCTCTCTCTCTCTCTCTCTCTCTCTCTCTCTCTCTCTCTCTCTCTCTCTCTCTCTCTGCTTGAAAATGAATAAATAAAATATTTTTAAAAATATCTATGGTCACCTTGGTGGGAAAGGTATGATCAGATCATTAATTTCCTGTATTCCCCAATTATTATTGTGTCTCTGAAACAACATTTTGAATAATGACTTTTATTTATGCTTGCCACTGCATTCACTTTATTCCAGATTTCATTTTATTTTCCAATATTTAATAAGGTTAACATAAAACCATCAAGATATCACCATTTGTTAAAGTGAAAAATGGGTTTTCAATAACAAAATCATTATTGCTTGGTTGGTAAAGGAAAGAAAAGTGATTAGCACACAATTCATTTTTTATAAAATATTTTATTTATTCATTTTCAACCAGAGAGATGAGAGAGAGAGAGAGAGAGAGAGAGAGAGAGAGAGAGAGAGAGAGAGAGAATGCACCAGGGCCACCACCTTGTGGGTCTGGCTTATGTGGGTCCTGGGGAATTGAACCCGGGGCCTTAGGCTATTATGACTAATATAAAAGTTTCCGATACCCCTTTTTACTTTCTCCATAAATTCTGAAACTTCTGCAATCAATTTAAACAGAATTATTAAAGAAAACTATTTTCTTTTGAGGTAGGGTCTCTCTTGCAGCCCAGGCTGACCTGGAAATCACTATGTCGTCTCAGGTGGGCCTCGAACTGACAGCAACTCTACCTTTGCCGCACAAGTGTGCACCACCATGGCCTGACCCAGTTGATTTTTCATTTAAAAGTACTATCATTTTTCAATACATTTCTTCAATTTATCAAATTTTTATCTCATAAGAAACATAAAATAAATTAACATTATGCATTCTACTATATTATTTTGACATGCTTTTCCTTAGATCCTAAAGGAAAAAACTGCAAATGATGTCATTGAAGCCACAAGAGGACTGTGTCCTAGACAGGGGGAATACCCTTGGTCTGTTCTTTGTTACTTGAAGTATTGTTGAAACCCTCATTTTGTTAGCACAGCTTCAAGGACAATATAGGCTTTGTCGGAAACTGATTTCATTATGTCCTTGGATCATGATGACAGTGTCTTGCTGTGGCTAATGTGAACATTGATAAGAGTGGAAAAGCAGATACCTGGAATTTCCATGTATGACAGTAGTACAATTAGCTTGTTCTTTATCATTAGGAAGGTAAGTATGTAACATACCGTTTGATAAAATTTAAAGAACACATATGCTATTCAATTATTATTCAAGCTATTTAAATAATTCTACATGTGTTTCTTTACTGATATATCTCTCTATCTCTCTCTATATTTATTTATATATTAGAAAGCCAAAGGTGTTAGACTGTGCAAATACTTTAATTCAATATTTATTCAGATTTAATTTTTATTAGAGGAAAATGAAAATTATAATCTTTAAATTATACTCTATAAGCAGAAGAATACTATTAAGAATGTGTTCAAATGACATATATATTTTTACAGGTCTAACTTAGTAGTTAGTAGCAATATTTATCCTAATTATAATTGGGATACTATGTTATTAAATAATAAACTAAAATATATTCAGATTGGAAAATTTTTAAAAAGACCACCCTTGAGTACATTATTAAGAATGGCATAAGAATGACTTTGGATGAACTGTGCTACCAAGAGGGTAAAGAATAATTCATGTGTGAAAATATTTAAATTAACAAGTTTGAACTTAAAAATGTTGAATTATATTTCACACTAAGTGAACTTGACAAGAACCACAAGGCACTGTGATTTGTGTACAACAATCGCCATGAACAAAATACTCAAAATTACAAACACTAACAAAACTGGCAAGGAAGGATTTGTGGAAGACACTATTTGACACCATCTCATGACAGATTCTAGAGTTGATAATAAAAGTGAGGAAGTGAAAGACTTTGGCAAAGGATGAAAGGTCAAACAACAAAACAAGAGAAATTTAGTGGGCGCATGTGATAGTTCTTTGAAATTAGAGGAAGTGCTAATGGAGCCCTTTAATTCAAACATGAGATGCTAAAGGACATTTCTATTTTTAAGGAAACGTGTGAATAAAATTTTCAAACAATTTTATGAAAACTGAGGAAAATTCTAACCCTATATAAAATGCTTATAAATTGCAGCATATATTTTGAGATGTAACCAGTGAAAATGGATAAGTGTAATAGATCCATACACTGACTTCACTAACAAGAGTCAATTTTTCATGCATTTTTATATCACAGCTAATGGTCAGGTATTATTGTTTGCCCTTCAAAAACACATTTAGTTATACTCCTAATGGAAATCTTTGTCAATCAATTTCTAGTATATTTAAATATAATCAGTTTATCTTTCTTTTTTTATAAAATATTTTATTTATTTATTTATTTTTCAAGCAGAAAGATACAGAGAGAGACAGCGAGACAGAGAGAGACAGAGAGAATACCAGGGTTACCACCTTGTGGTTCTGGCTTATGTGGGTCCTGGGGAATTGAACCCAAGGCCTTAGGCACCAGAGGCAAGTGCCTTATCCACTGAGTCATCTCTCCAACCCTCCGTTTATCTTTCCTAAGAATCCCTTTTAGGACATGCTTAAAATGCATAATAATTTAAGATATGTACCTTTTCATTAATCACAATACTAAGATTTTTCAACTCATTAATACTGTAAACTTGGTGTCTTTTGTCTTATACTAACCTAAGCTTTTGTAAAAGTTGAATCAACTCATTTAGTGAATATTAAATATACACTATTGACAACAAAATAATAACATAAAAAAGATAATTTTAAGGAATTGGTGATAACAACTCATTGTTGGCCCACTAAACAATGTAACTCATTATGGACAATAAAAAATAAAATAAAAATAAAACAAAATAAAATGCAAATTAATAGCAAACTTTAAAATTTAAAAGTAAAGATAGATGAATACACCAGTCAGCTTTTAAGAAGGAAAGAAATGAAGAAAATAAAACTCAATATTAAATTATAGTAAACATAATTTTTGTTTCATCTACTGGGAGGTTAGTAACAAATAAAATTGGTCTGTAAATAAATTTGGGCTTCTTTCTTCACTTCCTGAAAATATATTTTCCTATCATTCTTCTACAAAAGGCATTCTTTCAATTTTTCTTTGTTGGTGTGTTTGTGTTTTGTGCATATAATGTGTATGCACAGATATGCACATCCATATTAGGCAAGGAGGCCAGAGAATACAACAAGTGTTCCTTTACTGCTCCCCCTAATTTCCTGGGAACAGAGTTTCTCATTGACACTGGACCTGACTATTTTTTGGTAAGACTATATGATCAGTGAGCCCCAGTGACCCTCCAGCCTCCAACCATGCTCAGCTCTATGGTTACAGATGTACCTCGACATGTATCAAACTCAGGTCTTCATGCTTTTATATAGCAAGCAATCATCCCCAGACCCATCTTCCCTGGCCAAAAGATTATTTCCTAAGCAGTGTGCACTAAGACTAAAGGCAGGAAATCAAGCTCTAATACTTTTCAGTGTTCCCCTAAGTAGAACACTTTGACCTAACAGAACATAATGACTGACCTGTTTCTTCATAAATACAACCTTTTCTTCTATTGTCCTATTCACCTGTGATCATTGTAGGTCATAGATAAATGAACTAGAGAAGGAGAAGATCTGGAAGATAGTCTAAGAGTAGATTTTGACTCTGGCATTGATGGTGAAACATGGTTGTGAATATTTTGTCAATGTGATTAGGGAGGATTGGGGATACAAAGCAAGAATTCTGTATGCCACGATCTTTGAAAATAGGCTTTAAAATGACTTTTAAAGGACATAAGGTTCTACTGACTAAATTTGAAAGGGAGTCAAGTTAAAACTAGAATAAGATTAAAACAATTAAAATGTGAGCATTAATTTAGTCTGAGAAAAAAATTTTAGGACAGGAACCAAGACTAGAGATAAAGTTCGCAGAATCTAAATTGATCGGACAATGCCCTGTTTGTGAGAAAAGTTGACACATGTTAACTGCTACCTCAAAATAATAACTGTTTACACTTGAAGATTTAGTCTGCTCTGTTCATTGTGGCAAAAATTTTCCACATTTGAAAGGAAATAGTTATGAGTAGAAATTAATAAAAGCCTGTTAAAATCATTAATATCCATATTTTGTGATTATGGGTAAACATTTCTGAGATTTTAAGCCATAGATAAATGGCATGGTGTCATTGAAAAATAATTATATGTGACAAAATTTGGTATTTTTTGCTAAATTAGGCAGTTTTTAAAATGTGAACCTGCTTTAGAAGCACTTTATCTTGGTTGCATTTTTAGCACATGCTCTCTGGATAAGGGTATGTTTATGTGGATTTGTATCTAACTAAATAAGTGAACCTCTGTGTTGATCCATCAATGTCAACCTAGGAAGGACATCAGAGTCCACAAATCTTCATAACAGATCTTATAGGGGTTAACTGAATTATCAGTAAAGAAACCATCATGAAATGCATAGTTGAGAACAAAGCAAACATAACAGGAAACAGAAACTCAAAACATAGGAAAGAATTTGTAAACATAAGTTTAAATATATCACTGAGCGATAAGACATTTGAAAATGAAGTTCTGAGATCAATGTGAACCACTTAGAAGGTTTAAGCCAATAACCAGTTCAATACAAGTTAATGGTGTGAAGTGATCAGCTAATAAACCTGTTGGGCTGAAATTACATAGTCCTCATGTTATGATCAAGACAGGTAGAGTTCACTCTGCTCTTTACAGTCTGGAATGTATCAAATTCCAGGTCTTACATTGAAATAGCAACAACCATTAAGAGGGGTGGAGGAGAAAAACTGTACAGGACAGAAACCATGAGATGGGTGGATCAGATTCTACTATACAAAAGGCCACTAAAGATGTTTATCTGAGAGAGAATTTAATTTTGGAAAAGATGATAATAATGTCCAGTATTTTTAAAATCTATGATACAGAGAAGGTAAAGGCAAGCATGATACCTTATTTTTCTGATCTCAGCATATGGGAGTCCAAGGCAGGAGGATTACCACAAGTACCAGACAAACCTGTGCTACAGACAAATACTATCTCAAAAAGAAAACAAAGGAGAGATGTACGCAAGTATTACTACGATATGTTTTGAGATTAAAATTGTGCCATTCTTTTAGGTTAAAAATAACACTGCTGGTGAAAACTCATTTACTGAATATCATGTGAACTTTGCATGTAAGTACTCTAATTCCTGGCAGGAGTTAGACAATCCAGTTGATATTTCAACTACAGATGCTTGTTTAAACAAAATGGTCATGATTCATCTATTGCAGGGAGCCAGGCGTGGTGGCGCACGCCTTTAATCCCACTACAGAGAGCCGGGTGTGGTGGCGCACACCTTTAATCCCAGCATTTGGGATTAGGCAATGCTTGGATGGAAGACTACTTTGTTAGCTTAAAGGTCAATTTTGTTAGCAAGGAGGTCATAAGCTTTTGCGCATGCTTGATCTCCTGATCCTAGCCAATCCCGTGGAGTCTGGGGGTGGCAAGCAGGAGCCAGCCAATCATGGGGATCCTGTCCTTTTTTCCTATAAAAGCAGCTGCTTCTTAGCGCTTGCCCTTCGCTTCC
Source organism: Zapus hudsonius (assembly GCA_004024765.1). NCBI lineage: Eukaryota > Metazoa > Chordata > Mammalia > Rodentia > Dipodidae > Zapus > Zapus hudsonius. Next base: position 3,165 of record PVHP010007759.1, on the reverse strand, counting down.
TGCCCCCCTTCAATCAAAGGCTCTCCATTAAAGTGTGATCTGGGAAGGATCTTCGAGTGGTGGTCTTCCTCACTGGTTGAGGAGCTCGCAGCAATCTATGAGCGCTTTTAGTTGCAATTATGCATTAAACCCTAAAAGAGATTGTGATGGTTAGGTTTTGTTGTCAACTTGGTCTTTTTAATAATTTTGGCTACATCTCTGATGTTCACAGAAAGGCAGCCCTCTCAGTAGGGTGAGGATGTAAGGAAGCTCAGGAAAGCTAGAAATGAACATCCCTTCCTGAGAAGGCAGTGATGAAGGAAATTCCAGAGACTAAGGACGTCAACAAGTCTGGGAAAGGTTTCAAGACCCCACCCTAAGGCTATATAAAGGGGAAATCTCTTTATCCCCCTGCCTCCCTGTCTGCCTGGCTGCTAGTGCTTGTCAGAGTTGGGGCCAGGCTTCCTCAGCCTTCCAGCTTGGATTGAAGACCAGCTGCTCCCCAAGGAAGCCTTGGGACTGCTGAGACACCCAGCCTTGTTGATTCAGTGGTTACTGGTTACTTGACTCTTGCATTTGCAGAATTCAATTGTGGGACTGCTGTGAGCTAATTCAATATATATTTAAACCATGATTCACTGTTGGTTCTGTTCCTCTGAAGGAAACTGACAAACACAAGGATGTGCAGAGAGGTCATGAAATGAGGAAGAGGCTGATATGAATTAGTCATAGTGTAACTAGTTTAGTCAGTGAATCAAGCTAAATAAGCAAAATGTGTTCACCAGGAAGTTAATGGTGATAGCATGAATGATGGCACAGCTCTGCGAATTCTTGCTAGAAAATGATAATTCTAAGATTCAATTTCATGAAATGTATGGTTTTATTGAGATAAATTGAGTATATTTTGCAAAATTATTCAGGCACTAATACAGGCAACAGCAATACAACTGACATAATTTCCTGTTAAAATGTTTGTGTGGGTTTCTCTGCATGCATTTTTATATTTTTATTTATTTTTTGCCTAATGGAAATAAAATGTTCTTTCGGCAATGTCACTTATTGAATAAATTCCAAAACTATGAATCCAAAATCAACATAAAATTTTGATTAGATGAAATAACTGTTAAAGACGATAGCATTTTTATTTATTATATTTTAGGATGTGGATATTGTCCTACTGAGTGTTAACACATAATTTATTGTAGCAAATGTTAACAGTTTTCACTCAAATGAATAGATTTGGCAATTCAATTGTACAAAAAGAGTGAAAGAAAAAAAATTAAAATATAAACAATATAAAATATGTGCTAAAATTATATGAGAGGTAGGCTTACAATCATGTAATGAAGAACATATTAATAAAATGCATAACACAGATAAAAGTATTACTTATATATCCAAGAATTATACATTTATTAAGGGAAAACATGAGCCTAAAGTGAATTGAAATGAGATAGATATATATGCATAGAAAATTATTTAACACATTAAAGGAAAAATTAATAAATGAAAATTTGAATAAAAATTTCAACTGAATAATGCTGCCACATTTAGTTCCATTAATTGTTTTTGTAAAATATGTATCCTATATTGGGAAATATTTGTTAAAAATGCAACATATCAGCATATGTCTGAATATGTGTATTGTTATATAGTGCTAAATTCTTAAGTACAATTCTTTCTCTCTACCTAAACACTTAGCATTTTCTTTTCCTGGAGGGCAAGCAGAATGAATATAAGCACTTAATGAAATAGGTGATGATAGGAGATTATGATAGGATGAATATCATAATGTTTGAGGAGGTATCAAGTGAACATTCTGCTTCTTCTCCTTTTAAAAAATCACACAGTCCTATGTGAATAACTATGATCAATGAAATTTTTGGAGAACTTATATAAACCAGCCTGTTATTTTTCCATTACTAGAATATAGATTGTTGTTTACAGCAGAGGCTACTAAGTCCGACCAGTTTCTGTATAAAGCATGAAGCTACATATGATCCAAGTTAGACAGACTGGGTGAGGCAAATCAATGTGTGCTATGTAGGTGACCAGATATCAACGGGATATGAATTACTACAGGATTACTATAGGAATCATTAACAGATATTGAATTGAAAAAAACTGGGTAATTTTAAAAACTTTACTGAGGTAAGATTGTTCTACCTATTTATTGTATGCCCTTTGATGAGTTTAATGGTAATTGTTCCCCCTGCTTCTTTCTTCACTATTACTTGAGTACATCTGAGACTTTGATGACAATAATTAGCATGAGATGCATCTTTTCAACAACTTGCTAAGATCACAAGAGTGTGGTTAACTAGAGGTAATATGCTATATGGCAGAATTCTGGGACTTATTCATCCTTCATCACTGAAATATGGTTCTTCATTCCCCAAGTCCCAGCTCACTTTACTTGTTTCTGGGTTTGGTTATGACCTTAGACTCATGGAAGTTATGTTATTTATTTTTTCTCCTTCCATGTCTGTCATGTTTCATCTCAAGAGTATTACATTTCACAATGGCAGAATTTCTTTCTGTTTTCATATGGTCATAGGAACCTGAATATCCTGATGATCTCTGATCTCAGGCACCCAGGGGGGTTAGGTCTGATTTGTACTTACATGGATAACTAGAATCTAGTACTATCAGTTATATCTCAAAAAGTAGCATGCCTGTATTGTCTCAAAGCCACATCTTCAGGTTATAAAGCTGACAATTCAAAATGAGAATAGTCTTCATTCCATTTTAAATCATATAAAAATCAGGATTTTGACATTGCTTTTTAGATGCTTTATGAAACAGACAGCATCTACTATAGTAATACTAATTCATGGTAACTTAGGAGTCAGAGTGGTACCAAGCTTGAGCTCATCTTGGGTAATTTTATAAACTACTCAAAAGAAAATAAAGAATGAAGCATATTTAAATAAAGAAATATTTATTTTTGAATAAAGGATATTTTTGAATAAAGTAATCAAAAAGATATTGCAGAGAGAGAACATTATGACTCCTGACCACAACAGCAATGCAGATATGATGCAGTTAAGGGCTGACATGGAAATTATGAGAAAAGACATAAATGAGTTGAAGCTTTCCTACTCAAGCATAGATTCCAAACTGAATTCGATGGAGAGACATATGAACGAATTCAGAAATACATTAAGTGAATTAAAGATTAATCAA